>NW_022261516.1:351082-366924 GCF_009602425.1 Actinia tenebrosa | reverse complement strand
TCTGGGCTAATCTAGGTCAGGGCACTGCCAGGCTTGTATATCATTTTTTTGAATAACAATAATGTACATGAGAGGCATTTCTAACATACCGATATTAAAAGATGCTGGTGAAGATGTCATGAATGCATCCCCTGATGAAAACGGGGTGCTGACAGGTGCAGTAGCTTTGGCATCAGTATCTTTACTATCCTTTATCATCGTACTTAAGGTATCTGTGGGGGTACTGAGGTTTGAYGATGAGAGGTTTGAGTCACTTCCTGGACTTGTGATGGTTTTTGGATTTTTGCCAGAACTGATATCAAGTAAGTCATCACTAGAACGATATCTACGAGGAAGTATCATTAATAATYAAAGTTAGGCATAAATATAATGATTATATTACCCAAGGGGCATAACCAAGTAGGTTATTTAACCTGCATGGTTTAACTGGCATGGTATTAACGATACATGGTTGACTCGGTTGAGCATCGAACTGACCAACACCGAGGATATTAAATATTGAGGACAAGGTGCTGCTTTAAAAATGACATCAACAATTGGTCAGACTTTAAAGTGGATTGGAGGAACATGGGGGTCACATCTCTCTCTGGCCAGACCAACACTGTGGGTCTTAAATAATTGAGGACAAGGTRCTGCTCTTCAAAATTACATCCACAAATGGTCAGACTTTAAAGTGGCTTGGCAGACAATTTCAAATGGCAATCACGTCTCTCTCTGGCCAAACCAACACTGTGGGTTTAATTGAGGGAAAGGTGCTGCTTTTTAAAATACCTCTACAAATAGTCAGACTTAAAGTGGCTTGGCCTGCTCTATATTGGGAAGCATTCCTTAATTCATRCTTTTAACATAACTTACAACTTAGTAGTGCTGCTATTTCGTGAGTTTTCTGTTGACGCCCTGCTTCTGAATCCATCATTCAACCCTGGCAATGAACAATAAATATATCATAAACTAAATTCATTAGACTTTTAGATCTACCTAAATGGACTAGATCAACGATTCAGCAGCCATATTGAATCGCAAGGCATAATGGGTCGCCCAGGGGGTAAGAAAAAAAGGAAATATGACAACCACATGATATGTGAGAAATTTCCTCAGTTGTGGAACTGTGCATTTTTTAATATTCATCTATCATCAAATTGTCTTGTTATGAACCATCGTAAATGTCAATTGACACCATTATTGAAATAAAGCTTTGTATATTTGCCCCTCTGGATGACCCACAATGGCTTTTGATTCAAAATGGCTGCCTTATAGTTTGCTGTCAGACAGTCAACAAGGGACCAATGGTCAACTGATGATTGCCTAACACTGGGGTGAATGTAGATCAACCTACCCGAAGATGAGCTCAAATTCCTCCTCTGAAAGGAGAAATAAATTAATAAGTAAATTAATGAATAAATTAACGAATAAATTAACGAATAAATTAATGTATGAATCAATACATTAATTAATCAATTAATTAATCAATTAAGAGATGAACAATGAATGAAAGAGGAAATTTGCAATGCACTCTTCAGTAATATAGGCTAACTAGAATATGCAATATTTTGATAAATCTAGTCACTGGTGGGCAAGACAAAAAAATGGACATGCGAAAGCTTACATGGCAAGTAAGTACATTAGAACCTCTTAGTCTATCAGATGCCAACCCTCCAAGAATTGACAACTGGTTGCTAAATGAAGGTCAAGTTGGCTGCTTAATAGTTGGGTGCTCTTTATCATTCTTGATATATAACACTGACAATGCTTACCATTGATGATGGAGAGGAAAGGATTAGTGAATCAGTGATTTTCTTGATCTCGTCMACAGATGCTGTTTGTGACACCATATCGTCTACTGGTTTGATGGTCACTTGGATACGCCTTGGCTCGTCATCTGATTCAAATGTTAAATAATCACTTTTATTAACTAATATTAATTTAAAATGTAATTTATCATAAATCTGTCCTGGGTGACATGGGTGGCGTATGCTACCATGGCCAGTGCGGTCTCTCAATCAGTGGCAAGATATATAGTGAGTATGTACATATATAGAGGATATCAAATGGACGCGCTGAGATACGAATTTTATCTTCGAATGTTCAATTGAGTGAGATATCTAAATTGAACACGAGAACATAAAATTCGTATCTCCAAGCGGCCATGTAATGTTCTGTTTATTATATAGACATCAGTGAAACTTAAATAAAACAAAAGCTCAAAAATTCTTTATTAAAATAGCAAGCCGATTCAACAGCGATATCTTCACGTGTGAAAGATATGGTATCTTCCACTGGTGAAAGATATCAAGTTTTCAACACTAGAGAAAACCTGGTATTTCATTGATATCTATGTAATAAATATATATTATTGACTGGCCAGGAGGTCTGGTTAGCGAAAAAAGGTGCCAGAGGTCTTGRATACATGGACCAAGGCCATTATACCGAGTTCTTTTTTCAAGGCTGGGGGCAAACTTCTTTCCCTTTCTGGACCAACTTTAGGCCAGCAAAAAACTTATTTACTTTTCATCATTTATTTTTTTCCTTGTTTTAAATTTTTTTTGTTTAACAAACTACTTCCCCATGGGCGTGCTTGAATGTATAAGCCTTATGTCAGAATACCCGACTGCGGGCAGAAATAGAAAACACTGCCTGCTCATCCAGCCAATCAGAATGCACAATTTTAGGATGCCAGACTAGAAAAAAATTTAATATTTTTATTATCATTATTAATAATTGATATTATCTTACCATCATCAGAATCTGAATCWGAGTCAGATGAGGCTCCTCCTGATTTAGCACTTGGATAAAGTCAAGGACAATCGCTGTAAACTTGTATTTATCAAACTGAATTAAACTATATATGAAACACAGGTGGTGTAGCCTAAAGTTTGCTTGCCTCTCACCAATGCGACCYRGGTTYRAGYRCTGMCKAKCTCTGTGTTGATTKTGAGTACAGTKGTTTRTTGRTTCTCTCCTGTGCTTCAGARGGTTTTTCTAACAGATTTTCCAGTTTTSCTCCCAATTCAATCTGTCAGTTACCTTGTATTTGGGTCAAAGTTTTGACTAAGGGAATCCGGGTTATATTTGAATGCAATACTCTATTTTACAGTTCCGTTYGAGTGACCAMGAATAATAGTTGCAAGTCGAGGCTGCAGTTTCCGCRCATAGCAAAACTATRYTTTTTATCATGCGYGGAAACTYCAGCCTCGTCTTGGAATGRAACWGYAAAATGGAGTATTGGGCTATGTCTTAAAAAAGCTGACTTAAAATAACTTCTTTAAATAATCATAGTCCAATTAAGTTACTTGGTACAGTAAGAAATAATGAAAGGATATTCTCAGTATCTGGCGGTCGTATTCGGTAGCCTTCATCATCGACTTCAAATGAAGGATCGCGACTTATCTAGATATGGAAAAAATTATAAAAATTGAGTTAAAAATATGTTTGACAATATTATGCCAATATTATTACACTTATCTTCAATAGAAAGTGRTTTCTTTGGTGGGATACCTTTGGTGTGTTACTGGGGGAGGCTGAGTGATTTACCCCTCCTCTCTCCCTAGCCCCCTACTCCTTCCTTTATAATAAAGGAATCCCAAGTGCCRAAGATAAGACAGCTATTTTCATAAACATGCGAACTCTACATGTAGTTGCCATTTGCCCATTAGAATTTGGTTTTCACTGTCGCCAGTCAAAAATATGAAAGGTACCAGCTGATTACTTTTGATTGATGGCAGCAAAACAAAATTACAGCATGTCAAGGGCAGATCCAGGGGAGGCAAAGGGGGGGAAGGCCCCCTTTCAGCAGAAAAAAAAACAAAACAAAACTGAAAAATTAGATGCTTTTTTATTGTTTTCCGTTGTGTTGACAGAAGAAACTCAATTAGCCCCCCCCTAAAATTTTGGCTGGATCTGCCCTTGAATGTAGCTTGCAGCACTGAGTTTGCATGCTTATGAAAATAGCAGTCATGATACTTAATACTTACACTTCCTTCACTAACTGGTGATTCACTGAAAAAAAATTCAAACAGAAAACATCAATATTGTTGCATTTCATACACATAGCATGCACCATACAAGATCAGTAAGGAGAAAAAGTGTCATTAAAAGTTCAAAGGTTAAATTTTAAATATCAACACGTGTGTCTTATTGTGTGCAACCATTAACYGTTAAACTGTTAGCCAGCTGAAATATCGAAATKCAAATGARATGATGTAACTATGAGATGACGATTAAAATATGTGTTACATTTTGCAGATTAAAGAATGTGTTAWGTTTTGTAGTGTAATAATTACACTATTACCCTCACTAACTAAACTTTAATAATTAAACTACTCACGACAAGTGTTCTGAAGTGATCTCCGAAAAGAAAATTCCAGATACAAAAATACTGCAACCATAAWACTACACTGTTCACATACAAGTGAAATTCGAAAAAAACAATTTTTCCTTGATATGACAATTCTTATTAAGATTTTCAATTTTGCTATTATTATGATTACCAATGTGAYGAATTTGAAAGTATATTTAACTTATTTTAATAAATCAAATATCTTATAATGGCATGCTACATAAGATAGGTCAATTAGATCACAAGTGCGAGCTAGCCAGCTATCATACTAACAAAATACTAACACATCTTCATGATTGTAATAAACATGGTTAATCTTGGACCGTATACCATCAGATAATGTCTTCCGCATCTTTGACTGAGTCCTGGAAGTCCCAAGGGAAGGGAGTGGTTTATTGCGCGCAGTATTTTGAACGAGCTTATCCAGCTCCTGGACAATACGTGATTAAATATTAAATGATTGATTGATTGATTGATTGATTGATTGATTGATTGAGCGGTCACATGTCTCTTATCCAATCAAAAGGGTCCAAGGAGGCAGTAGAGATTTCTCTGGTTACTTAGTTGTTATAGTTGTGGTCATGAGATCAATTGTTTGACTCACTAGCATTATGTTATTGATGTGTTAAGTTTTACCATTATAAAACAAAAAAATTACTTATCCATTTGATATTTTTCTCTTATTCTCTCTATTTCATTACACACACCGAAYGCATAATTYATTACTRCTATACTACATTTATTTATTCGTTCAGCTAGTCCATCTATGTATCCATCCTTCAACCCATCCTTCTTTTTTCTTTCCTTTCTTGACCTTCTGTCCGTCCATCCATTCATCCATCTACTAATCCATCCATTCAATAGCCCATTCATCCATCTGTTCATCCATCCATAAATCTATCCATCTCTCTGTCCGTCCGTCTGTCTATCCATCATATTTGTCCATTCCATCATTCAGTCAGTTGCTCAGTCAATTGCTCAATCCTTCCTTCCTTCCTTCCTTCCTTCCTTCCTTCCATTTACATATTCTTTCATTTTATCTTAGCTACACATGAACATAGTTAGATTGAAAACCTACACTGGTCCATTTTGTTGATGTTCTGGAGATCCTTGACTGTTGCTTGGACTAGAATTGCTTCCCTTTTCTTTCTTCTTCTTCTTTTTCTTTTCTTTCTTTTCTTTCTTTTTCTTGTGTAGTGGGAACCCTGAAACATTTGAGATAAAACTGTGAGACCTTCGAAAGTCTGGAAAGATATAATTTCATGTTCCACCAGATGGAGTATTCACACCCTCTGCATGATAAACATAAAATGAATTTTCAAAAAAATGTTTTAAGTGTCTAGTTCATTCTAGCATTTTTGCACTTATTGGGAACACTTTTCTCTCACAYGCACTACCACTACATTCAATGTTCTAGGCACACAATGCTCATTTTACATCTTGATTTTTATGGAGGGAGGAAAGAGGAGAACCAGAAGAAAAACCCTCATAGCACGGAAGAGAACAACACGTCAAACAAACTCAATTCAYATAGTAGTACATGCATGGTGTCTGCAGGGCTCAAACCAGTGACCCTAACCTTTTTTTACGTTATTCGAAACTTTTAAGTTCTTATTGTTTTATCTTTTTATTTTAATGTTTGAAAAAAAACATTTTAGAGGGTTATTTGTATGCATCAACATATATGAGCATAATAATCAAAAATTTGATGTATATATATGTAAAAATTCCCTATTTTATTAGAGAAAAGTTTTTCAGAGGTTTTTCACTACGCATACCTGATAATGGTGGCTTCGTAGTCTGCGGCTTGTTGTTTGTGCTTGGTGAGCTATCTATATTGACCAATGCRTCTTGGTGTTCTTCATACTCTTCAAATGTTATCACACCTAGAACATATGGCAAACCATTTACAATMATTCTCATGATGACTGCTTTATCACCACATTCATCACCACATGGGTTACTTCAACGATACRGCAGCCATCTTGCCAGAGGCAAAACAAAACAAAGWTGGCAGAAAACATGTAGAGTTTTGTGTCTAGGATAATCAACATGCTGTCTTAATTCGATTCATTGTTTGTTGTATTCTCTTGTGGTGAGCTGTTATGTACTTAATATGGATTGACGTCGTTACTGTAACTAAGATTCATTTACCCCCTGGATGGCCCATAATGCCTTGCAATCCAAGATGGCCTTCGTGTCATTGAAGTAGTCCAATGACATCTATAAATCTCAGTTTTTGAAATTGTTTTAAATAATTTAACAACTTCAAACTGAGATTTATAGATGTCATTGGACTACTTCAACGATACGGAGGCAATTATTGCCAGTGGAGAAAGAAAGACAGACAGACAAGACAGACAGACAGAAAAACAAACAGACTGTAGACAGGATGGACAGACTGATAAACTCATAGAAAGACAAACAAAGAGAAAGACAAACAAACAAACAAAGAGAAAGACAGTTGGACAGACAGATGGAGACCTACAGTATGGAGAAACAGAGATAGAAATACATGTAGAGGCAGACTTTTAAACCTTCTCCTTAACCCTCTATTACCTGGTATGTCTAATCCTGTGCCTTTACGACGAACCAACTGATCCAGCAGTTTGTCGATGGTAAGGGCTCTTAGATGCTCACGGAACTCTGTATGAACCTAAAAATATATATTCAATCATTACAACCCATATTCTACAAATTAGTTCTTGTTCAAACTGATAAAATGCATACCATATCCGTGAAAAACTTTGTAAGAAATTGCACAAATTAATCAAGTCTTCTCGGACAAGGACTTAAAACCATAGGCCCTGTCTGTCTTCTCTATATAACTCTGTATAAGGCRGACGTAAAAGATCCACTGACGCTGGTGACGACCATCTTCAGTACCGGTGCTAACCGGCTGCCTTATCAATTGGGCCGCAGGCCTGTTAGGCATCCAGCTGACCACCTAGGGTGGTAAACGCACTAAACTAAACTAAGCATGTCAGTGGTAAAATTTGACCTGCATTTTGGCCATTGGCAAGCAATTATTTTGAGCCCTGTGATAAAGTCCTTCATCAATACAGCCTTAGAACATATTGCATTCAACCACATTCAATAATTATGAATTATTTCCTCATTTGAATATTTGGGGGAGAGGGGTGGAGGGAGAATCCTTTCTATATCCTTGTACCTTTTCCATCATTTTGCATCCTGATAGATGAGAATCTATATATGTCTCCAAGTGCCCAATAAYTGTTTTTAGGTGCTCTTCTTCAATCTTTTGAAATTTCTAAGATAAAGAAATATGAGAAATGASTAAAAATAATCGTATTGGGCTTCCTGTGGTAAAAAAACACAGACAACCCAAAATGCTGTTTTTGAGAATACAGTTGGTATTAAAAAAGTTTGAAAGAAAAAATCAAAAGAAAGCAGCTTTACTTACTCTGGATGTTTCCACCATCTTGTCATGAAATTCATTCCTAATTATTTCTCGTCTCTCAACTAATGCTTTGTATTCTTCTCCTAAGATAAAAAGGTCAAAAACGAAACAATATACAAGCATTTTAAAAATAAATACTGTAGTTTAATCAGATCTAAAACGTTTTTTGAAAAATGTGCTACAAATTTTAGACTCCAGAACTTTGAGTTTTGCTATTATTCATGCTCTTAGAAATAGAGTCTAACAATAAGATCGCTGGTCACCCTACAGAACGGTAGTCTTTCGTTGACCATATTTCTATCTATTGCARACTGATGCATCTCTACACTGTAGATACGAGTTTCATTGCCAAAACACCAATACACATGTAAGATATTATTGTGCAGGAATAGCACACTTGCATTATGGCATCATTAACTACAGCTATCACAATCCCTTGCACTTTTTTTACACTAGTTTTGGTTCCACTTACCAGCCTTTTTCATTTTCAATTCTGCCTAAAAAAATAATAAAAAATCATACAATGAATTTTACTTGGCCTTTTTCTATAGCAATTATTACAGTGGTTAGAATAAATATAGTCTATGTTGAGCAAAAGGTAGAGTGTACTTTCCTCTTAACTCTGAGCCCTTAAGTTTGACTCCTGGACTCAGCATGACATGTGAGTAGAGTTTGTAAGGTCTCTTCCTTGATTCAAAGGTTTGTGAGTTAGTTGTGCCCTGACTTAGRTCAGCCCAKAGGTTGTTTCAGGATTCAATCTGTGAGTTAGCCATGCCCTGACTTAGATCAGCCCAGAGGTTGTTACAGGGTTCAATCTGTGAGTTAGCCATGCCCTGACTTAGATCAGNTTCAATCTGTGAGTTAGCCATGCCCTGACTTAGATCAGCCCAGAGGTTGTTACAGGGTTCAATCTGTGAGTTAGCCATGCCCTGACTTAGATCAGCCCAGAGGTTGTTACAGGGTTCAATCTGTGAGTTAGCCATACCCTGACTTAGATCAGCCCATAGGTTGTTTCAGGGTTCAATCTGTGAGTTAGCCATGCCCTGACTTAGATCAGCACAGAGGTTGTTTCAGGGTTCTGTCTGTGAGTTAGCCGTGCCCTGACTTAGATCAGCCCAATAGGTTGTTTCAGGATTCAATCTGAGAGTTAGCCATACCCATGATTTAGCTGTATCCTGACTTACTGTAGATCAGCACAGCGGTTATGACAGATGTCAATCCTGTGAGTTAGCCRWRCCCTGACTTAGATCAGCCCAGAGGTTGTTTCAGGGTTYGATCTGTGAGTTAGCCRTGCCCTGACTTAGATCAGGCCAAAGGTTGTATCAGGGTTGAATTGTGAGTTACCCATGCCATGACTTAGATCAGCCCAGAGGTTGTTACAGGGTTCAATCTGTGAGTTAGCCATGCCCTGACTTAGATCAGCACAGAGGTTGTTTCAGGGTTCMATCTGTGTGWTCTGAYTTTGATCAGCACAGAGGTTTATCCTTGCCATCCCCCTCTATTTTCACCCACCCTCATTCTTCTAATCTATCCCAAGATCTCTAAGATAGTACTGACCAATGCATGAGTAAATTAGTGAATTTTTGGTACTTATGTCATACCTTTTCTATTTCTTTTTGACTTGTGCCATCTTTCTTACACTTCTCAAATTCATGACACCTTGCATAGTAGATTTCCTTTGCCTGTTRTTGAAAAGAAGATTAAGATTGCAGAGGCGATAGTAGTGCATTTACAGGCTAGGTAACCCTATTCACCTTAAAACAAGCGAYTGTGTCAAAATGAACAATGTTTATGAAAATATTACTTGGGCCCGGTTGTACAAAGGCTGGATAGACGACGGATAAATCTTATCCAGTGGATAAATTTATTGGATAACAGCATTGACTTATCCACTGGATAAGGATTTATCTGCCAGATAGTGCTATCCAGGCTTYGTACGACTGTGCCTTGGACATTAATGAAGAGGGGAAGTTTCAGCTCATAACATGTGAAAGAGGATCAACGATAGGGGAAGTAAGGTGGCATAATATTGAGAGCAATCACYTCTCATCAATGCGACCCAGGTTTGAGTCTTGCTAGGCTCGGCATTGTGTGTGAGTCAAGTGGTTTGTTAGTTCTCTCCTGTGCTTTGTTGGTTTTTTTTTCCGTAATTCTCCAGTTTTCCTGTCACTGTAAAACCTAACAAGCTCACCCAATCAGCCCAAAGCTTGTTCAAGGATTTGATTAAATTTGAAGGTTTTGAATGTTTGTCCAACTAACCTTAGTAAGTCCTTGTGTCATGCTCTGCATTGTCTGTACTATCTCAGCCGTACCACTGAATTCCTCTTTTGCCTAAAGAAGAATACATTAATTTGATCAATGAACCTTTTCAATTTTTTCCATTCCAGACAACTTGTCATTCCCTAGAGCAAAATTTCCAGCCAGAACTGGGACTTGTCCAGTCAAATCTTTTCCTTCCTGGTCATTTTGACCAGTAACGTTTAGCCAGAAATGAGGTATGACTAAGCTACAACTAATTTGGACRGCGATCATGACCAGCAACTGATCTGCTGTTATTTTGAGTGTCCATGATATAAAAAATCTAGAATATTTTCTACTTATTCCTATTCTTGTAAGCCTTGTTTTCAGTATCAACGGAAGAATAAATAGAATCATAAATTGGAAATTCTAGCATAAAAACCTGGCTTTGTGAATTGAATGGAGAGAACTGTGGTGAAATAATGATAGATATGTTGATCATCACAGTGAATAAGCGATCTAAGCGAAGGCTGTAGAGAAAGACCTGTTGGTTAGCGGTCATTTTTGTTGGGTTCATCAAGCCACTATAGGTAATAAGTGTGAAATGAATGGATAGAACTGTGGCGTAATAATGTTAGAATGTTGGTCATCACAGTGAATAAAAAGCTTTGGTTTACTTTTCCTGCATATCAGTCATATTCATAAATCATATGAACTGAGTYACGTGTATTGAAAGTCTATAACAGCTATTCAAGGAAATGAAATGATGAAAGACAAAGAAAAAGTATATTTACACWAATAAAAAATAAAATATAAATAAGTTTGAGTGTTCACACTTTAAGTAGAACGACAGTAGTGTGTGTTGTACACAGAACATCGAATGTACTGACAGAGTGAAAGTGATTAAGAAAAATATTCACAATGACTTTGTTCAYGCAGCACAACTAAGAAGCGTTAAAGCGCTCAGGACTTACTGCTTTATGTCGCTCTTTCTGTTTGTCACCATATTCTTTTACTTCTTTTGCAAGTTCATGTAATTTCACCATAACCGAATGATGTGCATTAGCGAGCTTATCAGTAGCAACACGAAGAACTCCCCAWAGTGGTTCAAATGACCTGGCAGAAGTAATCAAATCGATAAAAAATATCAAAACACAAGCAAGAAGGATATAAATTAGTTCGTTTGGGAATGARAAATACAAATCCATGTTAATGAATTTGTTCAAAGCATATAATATGAATAATAATGACAATTGGAGGTCTTTTTGGGTAATAAAAGTTAAAATGTTTTAATTRATAGGCCAATGAGAATGGTATCGTWAATCCAASTTATGAAAATAATTGGTGAAATTATTAACCAAAATCTAGCCACAAAAATGTTGACCAAAATTGTGCCAAAAGTGTCAATGTTTTGTTTTAAAAATCATTAAAATGTGTAAAAATAATTACATGTGGCTTAAAAAATCTTAGAAAGGTAAAATTAAACAATAAGTTACCAGTAAACTTGCTTTAGGAATTATCGATAATTTATGTAAGTAAATATTGTCTTAAATAAGATGAGTTAATRAAGGACAGATTAATTGACATCTATAATAATCAAAGCATACATGGATAAATATTATTTTTATATTTAATGTATGAAAATATTTATCTATTATTCTTGGAGATAGTAYTTCTGGTGGTTTGAGAAACCATTGAGGAGTAAAAAGCCAACAATTTGACTCAATTATATTTTCAGAAAAAAACTTGAACGTGAGCTAATTTGCATGGTATTTTGAGGAGCTAAGAAAATTAGGTAAACTTCAAAATTCACCAAAACACTTAGTTAATATTATTTGTATCGAATATCTTGTCCTCAGTTATTAAATAATTATCCAACATTTCATTTTATTGGTAAAAACTGGGTTCAAGACAAGGGACCCCGACTGTTAACCTTGGAATTTCAGTGTCAAATTCCTAAAGTATTCSAACACAAACACTCAAGATTTCTTCCAAAAATACTCCCAAAATGAGCATAAAATCATAATTGCTGGTAACTGTGATATTTTGAAGATCTATTTTCTTGATTGATGCTTCCTTTTGCTATTAAGATAGTATTTATGATGTGAAAATTTTAATTTGAAGAAGACTGAGTGAAAACGTGAGATTATTTTGAACGTTTTCAGGAAATCAAACGTACGTATATTATAATCTTTATTAACTCTTTCTTATCTTKCAGATCGTCACGATTTTCAAACCAGGAGAATATTTAATTAATATACAAGGAAATTACAGAGATCGGAGAAGAYCGGAGAAGAGGAAAGCAAAACAAAATTCAAAAATACATAGACAACTCGATGTATTTTTGAGGATTGATGCATCTTGTAATTAAACTCAAAAAACGATATTCTTAATTAAAATTAAAAAATAAGCTTACCCAAGTTGAGACACAGAACACGCTGATTTAGCAAGCTTCACAAGAGATTTTGAGTAACTTTCTTCCACTGCAGCTCTAAGATAAAATAATATTTTCCTTATTTTTGAAGGTTACGAAGTTTTTCAAAGCAACGAAGAGTTGCAATTTTGAAGCGAAATTTCTAATGTTGATGGTTTTGACACGAGTTTAAGCTCACCTTTCTCGGATGAATTCACTAACTTTAACACTGACATTATTTCCATGTTTCATATTATGATACAGCACATCGTATCCTGAATTCTTGTCGCCCTGATGAGTAGAAAACCAGAAAAAAACGTCAATCAAAATGACTCCTAAACTCCTTCGAGTTGACGAAAAAGAAGCGAAGTTAAACGTAAAACAATCAAATTTGCAGCTCAAAAAAATAAGTTTTTAAGGTTGTATACCCAGAAACGGTCCTCGAAGGCGACCATGGTGCTTTGTGGTATCTTTTGGAGGTATTACATTAGGATAAAAGTGGTTTTTATGAAGGAAGGAAAAGTGTTTCACTCAACATGGCTGATACAAGCAGCTCGCTTGGCAGAACGGAAATTGGAATCTCCCACATCCCAGGCCCCTGTCATGCACGGTCCCCGTACCTCCCCTCCCCTCTAAACAAATCTAGCATAGAAAACCAGAATGCAAATTTTTTCTTTTCTTTTTCTTTTTCAAGCTATTATTTCCTGGACGTTCTACTGTTTCAAATCCTCTGAAATAAAGCATTTAGTTCAAATACACCGAGGGATCAAAATAAATCTTATTTCCAATGGATTGGCCTCAAGGGGTGATGTACAGTTTGCATTTTTTAAGTGACAAAAAACTCAAATTTTTTTCATCCTTTTCGCTTTCCGTTTGAATTATTTCAACTCCAAATATTTTAAATTAGTTTTTAAAGTGGATCGATAGAACGGCCATTGCCCCTCCCTCCCCTCCCCTCCCTCCTAATATCGAGCCCCTTTGTTTAGTTCATTGTGATCTGCGGTTTCGAATTCATTGCAAGTTTCAATGCTGTTATTTACTGGCAGCTTAAATTACGAAACTTCATATAAATACTATCAATAAGAGAGAAAGAAAGAAAGCCGCAATTTCAGTTTCGCTTGCAGTAAAGGCGACGCTAGGTGACTTGCAACCTTTATTGTCATAAGTTCAATCTAAAAATAAAATCATTAATAATTCCTTCCTAAAGAGTAGGATTTCCTTTATTCTTTGCTAAAGGTCAAAGAAAGAAAAATTTTTCCTTATAAGGACGAAGATTCTCAATCTTCAGCAATTTTATTCAGTTTCAAGTCGTTAAAACGGTTGTTACAAGCACGTCCATGCTATCTACTCATACAAACTGAAGCCGATCCAGTAAAAAAAAAAAATCACAATAAAAATGAGAATGTGAAAAGTCCATCGAAAAAAGTGAAGGTTAGCTTATTTATGAAAAAAAAGGTTTTTCTATAGAACCGAAAATAATATGATTTATGAGATTTATTAGATCGAAGTTAGCCGAGTTAGTAAGTAGTTTAGGTATTTCCGTAAAAAATACGATCTTTTTGTTTCAAGACACAAGACAGAAAATTTTGAAATTGTAGGATTTGAACAGAGCTYGTTCTGTGTTTAAAACTGCAGTTCTAAATTTGTGAATGTTCAATTTTTATGGCCTAAATAGTCTCGATTAATTCCTAATGAYAGCACTATAATAACTGCAAGTACTGAAGTTCAGTAAACCTCAAAATAAACCAGGAAAAAGCTAGTCAAACTTAATCAAGCTTATCTATTATAGAGCTTACCTGTTTTAATGAACTTTTTCCTTTGCCTTGAAAAACGAGTGACTTCCTTGCAGACGGAGAAACCTTCCTATCTATCAATGGCTGTAGTATAGTCGGAGAAGCACTATTTCTCCACTTAGTACTTGCTTCCAAGCTCTTATCCTTGCTTTCACTTTTCTTAAAGATGTTAGAAACCCTTCTAAAGAAATGTGAATCTCTAGGAGTTTGGTTGACTTCTTCTGTGCCTGTATGGCTTCGAGTGATCATTGAAACCACCCGATCATCTTCCGATGAAGAGTCGCTGGAAAAAATACTTTCCAGTATCGGCTTGTTCGGTGTTTTCCTCTTCATTCTTCTGCTAAACGTTTTTAAATCTTACGATTTTCTTTGAAGGAATTTCAAGTAAAGTCTTCTTAACAAAAAATTTTAAAGTTGAAATCAATGCCGACATTTTTGYTAGATTTCAGCCAGAAAACGATATTTTACCAACTTTTAAGATGCTTTTCTGTTAAAATTCTCCAAGTTTGAACAAAAAACTAGTTATAAGTATTAGGTTAGCTCACTAGAAAGCTAAACAAGTCAGCATTTTGTTATTTTTCCTCATTTTGTTGAAGTTTTTCATACTTCTTTCAGAAACTGTCGTTATTCAAACCAACCTACATCGAGGAGGGARGGGTAGGGAGAGTTAGGAGGAAACCTTTGGGGAGGGGAAGGGGAAATATTTGTAACYCAAAAACCACAGGAAACCCAWTTTRTAYAAAAGCTCTAAACTTAAAAATAARAGAATAAGATAGATATTGACACATAGACATACATACTTGCTGCCTTGTGGGGCATTTTAAGTTATAATTATATTTACATTTCTTTCAAAGCATTACATTTTAAAATTGYAAAAGGCGATTGTCTTAAAACCACAGGGAGCCCAAATGAACCTGTTATGTGAATGTTTCAAAGAAGCCTTCTTTGAAATTTGACTGATATTTGTACAAGGAACAGGATCRAAACTCCAAAATAAATACCCCTCCTCCCCCCTCCCCCCAACAACAACAACCCCCAGAGACCGATCTCTACTGAAATGCGTTTTTCAATTTTATGCCCCGTCAAGTTGGATGCGCACGCAACTTCGAAAAAACGGTCTACTGAGGCATACTGGACCCATTCTTGATATTTCCCTGTTTCCATGGTGATACGGCTTACAATTACCTAGAATCAAGGGCTTTACATACGAAATCATAATTGCGGTCGCAAGGAACATCATTCCAAGAACCATCTGCGAAAGAAATGACACAGTCCTCTTTTGATTCGAGGTCGTTGGGTTCTGGAGCAGCCCAGTTTGTGTATTTGAATGGACGTCCATCGTACCATTCAAACGTTCCTTCTGTTGTCTTGTCATTCAGACCAATCCAGTAAGCTATTTCGTTGGCCGGTGCTGAAAGGCAAAGGGGTAAAATAGAGCCTTTATCGAATGAGTGGGTAATTTGCGCGGTACTGATTTAAAAAATGTACACGGTACGACATGATGTATAACATTGGTATGATTTCCCTGTTATCGTAGACTACTCAAGGCAAAATGTACGGTACTGACTTAAAGCACGTAAACGGTACGACATGCCGTAACATTTGGCTTCCCATAAGCATGGTTATCGTATGAGTGGGAAA
>NW_022261516.1:302062-323530 GCF_009602425.1 Actinia tenebrosa | reverse complement strand
TAATTTTACGAGTTATACAAAATAAAACATCCCGACCCAAAACTTATTCATTGAGCAAACATTGCGTGGGGTTTTTATAAATAGATCACCTTCATGAATAATTTGAACAGGGGTTTTAAAATCGACACTTGCTTTGTTGTAGCCCTGCTTCTTTGACTGTTAACGAGAAAGTGCGTTACACACCACAGGCAACCCATAAGAAACAAAACACGAACGGTTAATGATTTGAATTTAATCGGCTATCAGTTAACAGCGCCGATCTGGTCACAGCGCAGATCTGATTACACCTTATGTAATAGGAAACCGATCACAACAGAGGAAACCCACATAGAGCAAAGTTACTTTTCTTAAAAAAGCAAAAAAATATAGCCGGATTCCCTGTGTACTAGCTATATTGAATCTGACTGACTCAGGGACACAGGACCTAAAACCTCTACTTGGGCGTCCTGTGCTTTAACCAAATATGGTGGTGGTGACGTAATGTTGTACACGTGCGCAGTGGAAGCCGGTAGTTGAATTACTCAGCAGTCTAGAAGATCATTTGAAGAAATTTCGACCAGAAACTCAAAACTCTGACCCCTAAAAACCAAAAAATATGTCTCACCAGTAAGTATTCAACTCAAATTCTTCATCTTTAGTCCCTATTACACCCATTACCTATTAGCTTTTTCATTTTTCTTTACGTGTTTCGGAGATTTCTTTGAATGGTTGAAGGACAAAGAGAAAGCCTCGTGAGATTTCTTAACCGGTTCTTGTCTTTATTTTACCTCAAAAAAACTCCAAAAATACCAACTTTAAAACCCTAAATATGTAATCTTTAGATCTTGAGGCTGCTCTGTAGTCCGTATTCAGGATATTTATCTTAATTTAAGATTTAATTCTGTAGAATTACATTTTCTTACGATGGTTTTTAGTTCATTAACTCAACTTCCTGTGGACATTTTTTCTTTAATCTTTTTTTTCCAGAGACGAATTGGCCACCGCGATTTTGAAGAACAAAGCTCGTCCTAACCGACTTTTAGTCGAAGAAGCCATCAACGATGATAACTCTGTTGTCACGATGTCTCAGGTTGGTAAAAAAGCCAAAGTTTCATGAGTTATAATATTGATTTTCTTGTTGGAGAAAGAATTTTGCTGTGATGAGATGATGTGCTTACCAAGCATTTTGAAAGATGAAATGCTTTCGTTATTGAGGGGATTTTTTTTTATATCCTTGTTTAGGAGAAGATGGAAGAATTACAATTGTTCAGAGGAGATACTGTTCTTATTAAAGGGAAAAAACGCAAAGACACGGTAAAAATGTTTATATATATTAACTACGTCTCTTCATTTTAACCCAAAAATGTTTACCTGTAAGAGTTTTGAGTTTTCTAGATTTCAATGAAGATTTTCCCATTGTATTTCTTTACTCCAGTGTTATATTTTGACAATCAATCAGATTCCTACTGTATGACAAATGCTTTTAATTCATTCAGTAAATTAAGTAAAATTTCAAATTTTACAATCATCCAATCATAGGCTGCCAGCAGAATGATTGGGATTTTCAATTTAAAAAATGCTGAGTAATGACAAATAATAGCTACCCAGACTTGATTTATAAGGATATGTCCTTTCAAAGGACATATTAAAAAAAAGCTTAAAACATAATTTCTATAAACCTTTTGTCTTACTATTTTGTTTACAAACTGTAAAAGCATCCAGTAAGTGGCATGGGTGATGTACGCTACTAATGCATCATTGTCACTGCTGAAGATCCAACAGTTAATAAATAAAATAAATAAATAAATAATAAATGGGATTTAGCAGTGGCATTTCTACAGAGTAGCTATTCATCCACTGTCATTCCAAAGGGAATTTAGGAGTTGATTTTTGCGGAGGGAGGAAAGCCAGGGAACCCGGAAAACCCTCAAAGCGCAGGAGAGAACCAACAAACAACTCTACTCACATACGACACCAAGCTCAGCGGGGCTCAAACCCGGGTCGCATTGGTGAGAGGCGAGAAAGTTTTTTGTCGCTTGTTCAAGCCCTGTGCCAACTTTAAAGCCTACCATGTATTAATAAAATAATAATGTTTTTATTTTTATTAGTCCTTTTATAGTAGTTTTTCCTACCTATAGATATGGGTTTCTTAGTGTAACATTCTGAAGGCCTTATTTGATTCATATTTACCATACATAATATTTAGTGACTTGCAAGTGACCAGTAGGAAGGAGGGGGTCATGACCAATTTTGAGTCTCTCCTACTGGCTAAGTGTGACAAGGCCATTTCTTTATATTGTAATATGATTTATTTTACTAGGTCTGTATCGTCTTGTCTGATGACACCATTAGCAATGATAAAATCAGAATGAACAGAGTTGTCAGGCGCAACCTGAGAGTGAGGCTTGGTGATATCGTCAGGTAATAACAATGTCTTATACATTTCCTCTGTTTAGTCAACTATTTTTTTAACAACCAGGGTTTGCCCTAGGACTCTTAAGTCTGGGTTTTGCGACCAATTGAAGTACTCAAATTTGGTTCTCAAGCATTAATACAATAAATTCTATTTTATGAGGGTGACATAATAACCCCAGGAGTTATTTCACTTACTGCTCTCACAAACCCTTGTTGCTGTCCCAACACACTAACTGGGACCACTTGAATAAAACTGACCAATCAGATAACAGTAAACTAGACAGAGATTGATCTGATAACAGCGTTAGCCAATCAGATTATCACTTGCTCACACTCTTATTACATCAATGGGCTATCTGATTGGCTGATTAAAAATATTGAACTAAATGCTGCAATATGATTGGTTAATGATACTAGTTTATCAAAGTGCTCCCGGTTGGAGTATCCACACAGTAATCGCTTATCACTTATTATATCGATGCGCTATTTGATTGGCTGGTCAAAAATATTGAACTAAACGTTGCAATATGATTGCTTAATGATACTAGTTTATCAAAGTGGTCCCCGTCGGAGTATCCGCAAAGTATCCGCAAAGTAATAGAAATTGATTTCAATTCACTTTGTTATAAAACAGTGTGCAGTCTTGTCCAGATGTGAAATACGGCAAGAGGATACATGTTCTTCCATTTGATGATACAGTAGAAGGTCTCACTGGGTAAGTATATATATATATATATATATATAGAAAACCAGGTTATTTCACTTCTCTCAGCTCAAATGAATTAGCCAGACAGCAAACATTTCGTTCGTACATGTAGCTCAATATTTCCTGGTTCCAGGTTTTCAGTTCAATAAACATCTTTTACTTAAAAATAATTCTTGCCCCTTCAAATATAATATAATTCATCCGTGGAAAGATTAAGATTTTTTTCAGAAATAGCTGTGACAAACAATGCATTGAGCACCTAGATTCCAAATCTGCAGAAGAGCTGTCTTTTTATATTGACATAAGTAATTTCTCCAAGTTTATCTAACAGTTATCTAGTTAACTAATGCCGTTTCTTTGTAGAAATTTGTTTGATGTTTATCTGAAGCCCTACTTTGTCGAAGCCTACAGACCAATCAGGAAAGGTTAGATTACTTTTTGTTTTAGGCAGTTTAATTAATCTCTTAGTTGGGGACTCAAAGGGAATCAAATGTTGTGCGTCATCATCAAGGTTTTAAGTTATGTTTTTTGGGGTCCAATGCTGTACTCACAAAAACCAAAAATAAAGGAAAACATGTTGTCAGCAATTGAACTTCTACCTGAAAAAGATAAAACTTTGGGCAGCAACTCCTCTAATGAAGTAAAAATCTTTATAAAATTGCTTTTCGTTTTGGGCCTCACTTAGATCAGCCCAGAGATTGTTCCAGGGTTTGATCTGTGAGTTAGCCGTGCCCTGACTTAGATCAACACAGAGGTTGTTTCATGGTTACATCTGTGAGTTAGCCATGCTCTGACATACATCAGCCCAGAGGTTGTTTCAGGGTTCTATCTGTGAGTTAGCCATGCCCTGACTTAGATCAGTCCAGAGGTTATTTCAGGGTTCTATCTGTGAGTTAGCCATGCCCTGACATACATCAGCCCAGAGGTTGTTTCAGGGTTCTATCTGTGAGTTAGCCATGCCCTGACATACATCAGCCCAGAGGTCCTTTTAGGGTTCAATCTGGGAGTAAGCCATGCCCTGACTTAGATCAGCCCAGAGGTTGTTTCAGGGTTTGCTAAAATTGAAGGTCCAAGATTTCAAACCTTGTTAATGTTTCTTCTTGTGTTGTAGGTGATGTGTTTCTTGTTCGAGGTGGGATGCGAGCAGTAGAATTCAAAGTTATTGAGACTGACCCTTCCCCTTACTGTATTGTTGCTCCTGACACTGTCATTCATTGCGAGGGTGAACCAGTTAAGAGAGAGGTTAGTAGCAGCTACAGAAAATCCCTTTTACTGGGAGTGATATGGTTTTAGAATAATGTTATATTATGTAACCTTTCTTATATTTTAGTTTAGTTTACTTTCTGTCATCTAAGAATAAGTACAAAGTTCTGTGCAACACTTTAGTGAGAGTGTCAACCGTTTTCCTTCAATCGCTTTTACATTCAAGCCCCTTAACTACCATGCGCGCATGCCACACCCTCTCCATTGGCATATACATGTATACGGCCTTGACACCTATTTTTCACACCATGAACTTTCTATTCCTAGGAGCCCTGTTACATCATCTTTTTAATATTCTTAATGATAATATCAATTATGTATCTAAATGAGTTGATCTGCACAGTATATCGAGCAACTTATACAGCTGCTAATAATAAGACTCAGAAAAAATTCTGAGTCTTGAACGGGATTAATTCTCATAAACCTCAATTTTATCAATCAACTACCAATAGGAAGAAGAAGAATCTCTTAATGAAGTTGGATACGATGACATTGGTGGTTGCAGAAAACAGCTGGCACAGATCAAAGAGGTATGTCTGATAATGTCCTTTTTTCACATGGGTAGCACTTAATAGCCAGTGGCTAACAAACCTGTGGCCCTCATTCCGTGATTGAATTGGAATTTAGGAGTTGATTTTTGCATCGGGAGGAAAACCGGAGAACCCAGAGAAAAACTTTTGAAACACAGGAGAGAACCAACAAGCAACTCTACTCACACACAACACCGAACCCGGCGGGACTCAAACTCGGGTTGCATTGATGAGAGGCAAGCGCTCACACCRCTACGCCACCCATGTTTCCCTAATCCTACCTTGAAATCTGTTAAAAAATCCTTGATGAAAACCAGGTACAGTATGTTTTTCCACATTTTTAAGGGATTGATTCAAATAATATGTTGGTATTTATTTGACTGAGGGAGGGAAGGATAGTTTTCTTAATAATCACTAGATTGAAACTCTAATCAAAAATACTTCCATTTTAAACTTAATGTTGTGGTATAGAAGTTTAAATCCTGTATTTTTCGCTGTGCAGTTACATGTATAATCGTCACCTTACCCTACGTTCCAGAGGTTGTACCCCTTACTAAATCCACTGCTGGAAGGACATAATGAATGACAATAAAAAAAATTCAAGATTTCAATGGTAATAATAGTTTGGTTGAATAACATTTGTGTATTTTAATTTTTAGATGGTGGAACTGCCTCTTCGACATCCACAACTTTTCAAGGCCATTGGAGTAAAGGTATGACAGCCTTCTCAATGAAGGCCCATGCCAACAACACCCAGCATTGTTGGACCCAACATGTCAGGATTGTCAATAAAATTTTTGGTAGGCGGTTATGAAATTGAAATAGGCGGTAAACCGAAAATCACTGGAGCATGTAATCAAGGCATACTGGTCAACAGTCTCACTCTTCTCACAAAAATTCAAGATGGCAATAATAACATATTACTACCCTTCAACTTTGTCACGGGAGGAAAACATCTGATTGCCATCTCTCAATCTTTTAAAAACTATATTTATATTTTGTTGTAGCCCCCAAGAGGTATTTTGCTCTTCGGTCCACCAGGAACTGGAAAAACATTAATGGCAAGGTAATGGCAGATATCATTATTATATTATCAATAACTATTGATTATTAATTATTGATAACTATTAATAATATCCATAATTATATGTATATTGTACTCAGGCTGAGGTATTATTTTGCAAATTTGAAAAAGGGTACACTGTCTAAAAAATGGATATTTTACTTAAACTATTATTAATRAGAATACCGGTTGTTTCGCTACCGCGCACTTTCGCTACCGTCGGTTCGCTACCACCCAGAGTCCTTTCGCTACCATCATGAAGTCCTTTCGCTACCATTGGAAATTACCAAAACAAAACTTCGATGAGACTTGTTAAAAAGAAACATAGTCTGTTRAAAGACATTTGTATATGGTTTTGAAGCATATTTGGAGCGATCATTTCACATACGATCAGTGAAAGTGAAAGGGACCAAGGGACAGCGTTCACTTCTACCATATTGAGTCTGTTTCTACCATCTCATGACTCGGATGACTTTAATTCCCCATATTCTAATCTATGAAATGTGTGTTTTGGGTAGCTTTACTATTCTTTATCATTTTTTAACTTGCCAAAGTTCGAGAAAAATACAAAATACCTTATGCGCGAAACATCGATCGACAAGCGACGCCATATTGTTTTCGTGTAATCAACAAGCTTTTCCTAGTCGTTTACTGACGCTTTCTTTTCTTGAAATCCATTAGACTTTAATATTTGCACTAAAAAACTAAGACGAAATGATCTAGCGACTTTATCTGGAATAAATTTGAGGTCATTAAATATCTGATTTAAACGCAAAAAAGTTAACGATTGAGTGGAACGATCGAGCTCAGTTTACGGTGTTTCATAGGCTGGGGTCTTTTCGAAAACATTACGATATCTTTCTTCTTCATCGAAAAATCGAATGTTTAGGACATATTATTGCTTCTGGCTTGCCAAGATTCGAGCGAGAAAAACCAAAATATCTTTACGTTCRACAAACGACGCCATATCGTTTTCGTGTAATCAACAAGCTTCCTAGTTGTTTACTGACGCTTTCTTTACCTAGAATCCATTAGACTTTATTCTTTTCACTAATAAAGTTAAAGGAAAAGTTATGGTGCTTTTAGATAGATGTCGTGTGTTGCTGAATCTGACATCTTCAAAAAATATGATTTTAGACAAGCTCACGAAAACAATATGGCGTCGTTTGTCGATCGATGTTTCGTGGAACGTGCAGAGCTCTTCTGTGAGGTCGGCTCCACGTGTACTACCTCTACATTCTATATTTACAACATGTACTGTATGACACTCAACACACATGTTGATTTTTTATGGTGGAAGGGGACCGGAGAGCCCACAGAAAACCATTGTGGCAAGGGAGAGAACAATGCATCAAACAGGTTTACTGCACACTGACTTCCACTACATTCACTAAAATAGAGTACTAACGTGACAACATCACAGAATTACAAGTATTTTATTTGTATGGGGATTTTTGGAACTTGAATGGCAAATATTTTTCTCTAGAGCTGTGGCTAATGAGACTGGTGCATTCTTTTTCCTCATTAATGGTAAGTAAACTATAATTTCCTAATTAAAGAAATGTAAAACAGTTTTCCATGTTGTATACTCTGATCAAAAATATAGTAATATAGGTGTAATAATATTCAATATATAAAGCGCTATTTACAAATTATACATAGTAAAACAGCACTAATTATACTAAAGAAAAAATAGAAATAAAATTCACAAGCAATAATGATAACTTACAACATGCTGTTTCAACTATTGCTCATGAAAAACACATGGATTACTGAAAGATCACAAGGGGAGCATAAGGAAAGCATGACATGTCGTGGAATTTTTCTATCGTATTAGCTTGGCTAATCTTATCCTTTCTTTAAGGTCCTGAGATTATGAGTAAGCTGGCAGGAGAATCAGAAAGTAACTTGAGGAAAGGTAAGAACATATAAAGCCACCCAAGACAGGGCTTATAAGACGGGACAAATTACTGACGGACATCTGGGCCCGGTTGTATGAAGGATGGATAGCGCTATCTAATGGATAATTCCTTATCCCTTGGATAAATCGATGCTGTAATCCAATGAATTTATCCATTGGAAAAGATTTATCCATCGGATAGCGCTATAGGCCCTGATGCCTAGTCTGCCCAGAATTAGAACTTGTATAGTCAAATCTTTGCCTAGCCATTTTTTTTACRACCAGTAACTTAGAGCCAGACAAGGTATCACCAAGCTAAAACTTACTTGGCCAGTCATTATAAACAGCAATTTACTGGCCGTTATTTTATGGCCTGTAAGAGGTAGTCATTTTCTTGATATTTCTCTATGATTATTTCTCTATCATTTGTGACATTCTTATGCCTTTGCTTTTATCAGCCTTTGAAGAAGCTGAAAAGAACGCTCCAGCAATTATCTTCATTGACGAAATTGATGCTATCGCACCTAAAAGAGACAAGGTAAAAACTCAAATCCAGTACTGTAAAGATTCTAGTGTCATGTGTTATAGTGCCTAGAGAATAAGATTTGTTATCTGAGTTGTATCCACAATGAATTCATGTTACAAACATTAAACAAAGAAATGATACTCTAGGGAATGACACAAGGTCTGTAATGGGAAATTATTGCACGAAGACAAATTAGGTCTATAAATAAGATAATATATAAATAAATAACTAACTATAAATAACTCTTAATATTTTGTATATTTGACAGACCCATGGAGAGGTTGAACGACGTATTGTGTCTCAGCTCCTAACCTTAATGGACGGCTTGAAGCAGAGAGCACATGTGGTTGTCATGGCAGCCACCAACAGACCTAACAGTGTGGACACTGCTCTACGTAGATTTGGTTAGTAGACTTGATACCATTCATTCATTCATCATTACCGCCATGAGATGTCATTTATATAGCCACTATTTTGTTTGACATTGACAACTGATTTTTTTTGGTGTCTTTTTGTTATGTCAACCAACATGACGGCCATGCCATGTCTTTTCTCCCTGTGGGTGTGGTGCCATAGCCGCCATGTACCAACATTGCGGCATTGGCATGTCTTTTGTCCCTGTGGATGTGATGTCACAGCCRCCATGGACCAACATGACAGCCATGCCATGTCTTTTGTCCCAGTGGGTGTGGTGCCATAGCYGCCATGTACCAACATCCCGGCATTGGCATGTCTTTTGTGCCTGTGATTGTGATGTCATAGCCACCATGTTGGTTGACTTGAAGAAAAGATTTGGTCTTGGTATCAGTATCTTTCGTCATGTCAACCAACATGGCGGYCAAGTCTTTTGTCCATTTATTCTCACGGGAAGGGACTGTATAGACCCTTCACTGCAATACTCCAGTTTCAAATTATTTAACAATAAATAATAAGAAATAAATAAAAAGAAATAAATATCTGTTGCTCAGCATTAGCCTCGATATTGTGCAGAATATTCACATGTTCCAGTGAAAGTCTGTAAAGTGTTTGTATTATTGAAGTTGCGCCTTCTTTATCTTACCGTTTGTACAAGCATTAAATGAGGCTTACCCTGAGTAAATAAATCTTTAATCAATAGTATCTTTACTTTTCATCTTCTAATTGGATGTTTCCAGGACGTTTTGATCGTGAAGTAGACATAGGAATCCCTGATGCTACAGGACGCCTAGAAATCCTCCGAATCCATACCAAGAATATGAAACTAGCAGATGATGTTGATTTAGAACAGGTGAGCCATAAGATCCACGTCAATTCAATGTGTGTTACAAAAAAGTACAATAACGTGTGACACAGTATTTACCATGGTCAGTATCCTTACACGTACAGTAGCTAAAATTCAATTTTCTAGACATGCCATGAAATAATGAAAATTAATTTTTTTCTGGTCTGGTATCCTAAAAAATTGTGCATTCTGATTGGCTGTTTCTTTTTGTATGCTACGAAAAAGTATAATAACCTTGGCCTGGTTGTACGAAGCCTGGATAGCAGTATCCAGCAGATAAATCCTTATCCAGTAAATTTATCCACTGGATAAGATTTATCCGTTGGATAGCGCAATCCAGGCTTCGTATAACTGGGCCCAGTACAGTATTTACCATGGTCAATATCACTACACCTAGACAAAATTCTATTTTCTAGACATGCCATGAAATAATGATAAGGCCGTGTTTAAATGCCAAATTTCACAATTTTATTACTGTAGTGACAAATCTAATGCAAGGAAAACCTACAGTATTGTTTAAATAGCGCAGCGCACTGATACTAGAAATAGCTTAAAGATTTGGACAAACATTGCACTCTGTTTAACCGCTACGARGATCATACGAACCGATTTTATTATTTTTACTTAAAGTAACAATAATAACCCATGTAAACTAAGATCAACTGCGATCGGCTGTGAAAATTATCTGCTGAAAGTAAACTTGTAAGTTTGTTTGTCCGAATTTCGCCTTTGTCTTTGTTTTTGTGACATCACGGTTGCACTGTGCTATTCCTTTGGGCCTAAGAAAAATAAAATAAAAAACATATATTTCCTTCTTTAGATTGCTGCTGAAACTCATGGGTACGTTGGTTCTGATGTTGCGTCATTGTGTTCAGAGGCTGCTCTTCAGCAGGTATGTTTGAAGCCAGTCCCAAGAGAATTTATAAAACCATGATACCATCAAACTCTGGGGCTTTTCCATTGCTTATAAAATAGAATATTCAGTTGATCTAACAAACACAAAAAACCATGTATTAGTTTATAGTTTACTTCCATTGTCAGTCAATATGTTACTGTATGCCACACCACGGCTGCAAATAAGTGTCAGTTATTGGACAAATATCCTGTAAGAATTTATGACCACTTTACTGGTAAAAGATTCAACTTGGCTGGACATTTGACCAGCCACACTTGGGATTTAACAGGTCAAATAGAATACTGCTCTGATAAATGACATACTTATAAATAAATAAAAGATCATTTGCAGCCTTTTGTCTATATCAGTTATTCTCTAACCTAGACTAATTACCACTTATTCATTTCTTCAGATTCGTGAGAAGATGGACCTTATTGATCTAGAAGATGAAACAATTGATGCCGAGGTGCTGGACTCTCTAGCTGTAACAATGGATGACTTCCGAGTAAGTACTTTTTTACCACTATCATTGTGAATTTTCTTGCTTTCTGATTGTTCTAGAGCCGGGGAAATAGAAGGACATACCAATGAATTATGTCAGCAAATCATGTTCATGCTTGAAACTGTTTTTATTTTTTTTATTTCAAATTTTTAACCTTGTTTTCGTAGTGAAATTGTTAATTTTCTGTGATAAAAAAAATACAATTTCCTCCAGTTTTCTGTTGTGTCCTCTTTTTTACCCCTTTTTTCATCATCTAGCTGTCAAAATATGTTGTGGACTCCCCTGGCTACTCCTTGAGTCCACAACATTCAACCATTTCTAAAGAAAAAGATGCTACCTAACGGTTAACAAACAGTTGACATAACCAATTCTGTTACTAATAAAACCTTTGATCCACTTTAATCTTTAGTATTCAATGGGTGTGTCCAATCCTTCTGCTCTGCGTGAGACAGTCGTTGAAGTACCCACGACAACCTGGGAAGACATTGGTGGCCTTGATGGTGTCAAGCGTGAGCTACAAGAACTGGTTCAATACCCCGTAGAACACCCAGACAAGTTCCTCAAGTTTGGCATGACACCATCCAAGGGTGTGCTGTTCTATGGCCCCCCTGGTTGTGGTAAAACTCTCCTGGCTAAAGCCATTGCCAATGAATGTCAAGCTAACTTCATCTCCATCAAGGGACCTGAGCTGTTGACGATGTGGTTTGGTGAATCTGAGGCTAACGTTAGGGATGTCTTTGACAAGGTATGTTACTACTTGAAATTTATAAATTGGCCAATGGTTAGTAAAACACATTTTTACAATGACTTACGCACACTGATCAGTTATTTTTTATCATCAATAAGAGGACAGACAGACAAAGCTGACGTCAACAAGCATGCTCTCTTTCCATTAGTTGTTTTGATCAGTAAAAATGAGAAGTTTTTATCGTTTTTGTTATTGTAAAAAAACAATTTTACAATAACTTACAAATTTCTCTCACGCTGATTGGTTATTTTTGACCACTAAAAATGAGARGTTTTTATCGTTTTTGTTATTGTAAAAAACAAATAGACATCAGTTTTTGATGTGTCTGTCCTCTTATTGACAATAAATTTCGTCATCACATTGTCAAAGTAGTGTGCGGATCCACTCAGTTACGCCTCATGGATCCACACTACTTTGACAATTTGATGACGCACACCCAAGGTTTAATTATAATTCTAAAGTGTTTTGACTAATTACTGGTATGTCTTTTTCAGGCTCGCAGTGCCGCTCCCTGTGTACTCTTCTTTGATGAATTGGATTCAATTGCCAAATCCAGAGGAGGTAATGTTGGTGACGGTGGCGGAGCGGCTGATCGTGTCATCAACCAAGTCCTTACTGAAATGGACGGCATGAATGTCAAGAAGAATGTATTTATTATTGGTGCAACCAACAGACCTGATATTATTGATCCTGCCATCTTGCGACCTGGTCGTCTGGATCAGCTTATCTACATCCCTCTTCCTGATGATGCTGTAAGTTAATCTTTTAACAGATTTTTTTTTGATTGCTTAATTTATTTTACTTTAGTAAAAATACACAGGTGATTATTGAAAATCTCGTGCGCTGATTGGTCGAGAAACTCACACTATTACACGGTAATCACCAAAATGGCGGCCGGCCACTTTGTTGCTGTTAACGGGAAAAAATGTGTTTTATCTTCTTTTTTTCTTTTTTTGAAAGAATCACCTGTGTATTTATACTAAAACAATTATTCACCTCAGCCTCAGTGAATATCGGGGAATATTTACCTCATTGCTCGAAGAGTCACGTCTCTGTAAGTGTTCCCCGATATTCACTTCGCCTTCTTTGAATAATTGTTAAATAATAGGCCAATGTTTGATATCTTGAAATTCAGACTTGAATTTTCAAGGCTTTAGTTTTAATGTAATCCCAGAACAAGAGGCTCCCCCTCTCCTTAGAAATTCTTGATCTAAACCCCCATCCCCCCTCTTCTTGGATTTTCAAAATGCCACTTTTGTAGGGGTATCAATATGTCCTAAAACTAACCATTACTTAATAATGCGTTAACTTTGAAACTACTTGAACACTACCCAAAGACAGGCAAAATCTTGTTTTCGCTTCAAACAGAGTCCAGTTGTTCATTTGGAGGATTGTGCTATCTGATGGATGAATCATATCCAGTGGATAAATTTATTGGATAACAGCAAAATCTTATCCACTGGATAAGGATTTATTCATTGGATAGCGCTATCCACCTTGTTCTCCACCCTTCATACGATGCACCAGGCTAAAGACGATAATTTATTATCAGTGTTTAACACCTGTGTTTCTTAATTTTTCATTTCAGTCAAGAATTTCCATTTTAAAAGCAAACCTCAGAAAATCACCCATAGCCAAGGTAATGAGAAGTGYCTTCATCAATTAAGGTTTAACCTACAATTTTGGACAAAAATGTTGAGAAACTCTTTGATTAGTTCTAATGGATGTTTTAATGTAAAAACAAATTCATGTTGTTTACTGGGTCCAACATTGTTCAATCCAAACATTTTTTTAACGAGGGAAAACTCTTCACTATTTTTGTCCAAGATTGCAGTATTGTTTACTCTGACCTCTTTCCTGGCCCCACCTTGAGAGGGTTTGGCATCTTAACCATTGCCTTTTATATTTCAAATTGGTCAGCTGAGTTGAACTTGAGTGATTAAGAATACATTGAATCTTTGTTTTCAGGATGTTGAGTTGGAGTACATTGCTAAGGTCACCCATGGATTCAGTGGTGCTGACTTGACAGAAATCTGCCAAAGGGTAAGCAAGAGTTACCCTAGAGTTTAAATTTAAAATTTTACATTTTTACTTCATACTGTACATATAAGGTTTCCTTCACAAGCATGTTACAGTGCAACTACTGTAACCAGGGCCACTTAGACCAGGCAAGAAAACCAATTAAAATGTATGTAGAATGAAAACAATGCATTCCAACTTTGGGTAGTGGAGCCAATAGGAAACCTAGAGTACACAAGAATAGTAATCAATATGACCTGATGCACTTTGGACATCATACTATGCCACTGTGTTCCTTGATTACACTCATTTACTCAGGATTAGCCCCATTTCAGTGTCCAAATATTCACAAATACAAAGGTTTAAGTAAAGAATGCACAACTTCAATAATAGGAACACAATTCTACAGATCTTCACTGTARCATGTGAATGTTAGACACAAAAGTTAAGGCTAACCCTGATTAACAGAGAACTCGAAACTAGAGTATTAATGCGCTGCTTTATTCTATTCGTACACAGGCATGTAAACTAGCAATTAGAGAATCTATTGAAATTGAGATCAACAGAGATAAGCAGCGTGCAGAAAACCCTGATCTAGACATGGTAAGATACACCTTGCTTATGACCTTGTTCCAATAATACTGACCTCTTCTCCAATTAGCCTTATGACATGAATACACAATGCATTGGAAAACTTGCTTGCATATATTTAGTACACCAAATAACTTAGAGTGTAACAGTTAAAGGAGACAATTTCACACAGTAATTATTTTTTTAGATGCAAAATGTGACATCATTTCCAGCCCTGATCATATTAATTCCAGCCCTGTAAAGAATACAATACTTAAAGGGAGAAAAAAATGTAAAATGCTGCCTGACTGCATGAGAAACACATTCCTTTGCTTTTGTGGAGTCATATATACTTATTTCAATAAAGTTAGTCATCAAAAATTTAGAAAGCTGTGATCGCTGAGAATCATGGGGAAATGTTATATATCCAACAAGTAAAGCTTTTGACACAAACTGCAGCAGTTGGGGATGCTCAGAGGAGGTTAACTTTTAACTGGTAGAAGATCTCAAGTCCATCAACAGTTATCAAGCGGTTGAAACATGTTAAATGTATCTACCCATAATCCTTGTCAACCTCAGCATTATAGTTTTTCAGGTGACTAACTTTATTGAAATAAGTATATTTATGTCTCTTGAAACACTTTTTGTTTTCCTCACATAAAACCACGGTTTTGTTGATGAACTCGGAGACCCATTCAACTATTTTCAATATCATAGTGTGTCTTTGAGGTGTTCACGTCTCGACATATTGAATGTAAGGATTTCGGGTGAAACATGTAGATTTGAAAAATTTCATCATTCTGATGAAGGCTATCATTAGTTATAGCCACAACCTCTTGTTTTTTCAAATCTATGCGTTTTATCCGAGTCCCTTACTTTCAATTTTCAAAATTTGTAATTAACAGACCTGTTCATAATCCTATTTTTTACCTTCTTGGCTGTAACAGGAAGTAGAAGATGAAGACCCTGTACCAGAAATAAGAAAAGACCACTTTGAAGAGGCTATGAGGTTTGCTCGTCGTTCAGTCAGCGATAACGACATCAGAAAATATGAAATGTTTGCCCAAACTCTACAGCAGAGCAGAGGATTTGGTGGCAACTTCAGGTAAGAGGATTTTTGCATTTTTCAGTTTTTACAAGAGAGTTTTAGATATTAAACCAATAACCAATGTAGCACGGCTCGCCATGTCAAAACGGAGCTGTCAATCATCTTTGGCTTATGCAAATAAGGCTTTAAACATGCTCGCTCGTAAAAAATAGACAGTTGAAGGTGTTTAGGTAATTGCCCTATTTCACTATGACGTCACATCAAAACAATCTATTGTTTAAACGCAAAGGATCATGGTCGTCGGAGGGGGTCAAATCAACACAAATTCACTGTAAATCCTTCTAAAACCCGTACAAATCCTCGAAGAGAAGTAAAATAGCCAGCAAACGCTCAGAATATTTTTTAGTACATATTAACACATATTATATCTGAAAACCAGGCCATTTTAGATTAAACTGTTTGGCTAGGAGCAAATTTTGTTGAATTTTCTATTGGATTTGGCGATTCTATCCCCCACATAAACAAGCAGTGACATCATAGTTATAGTGATAGTATTCTTTTTAATTATTATATTCTTAATCCATTTTTTTTAGATTCCCAAGCCAAACCGGAGGCAGTGGTAGTGGATCCCAGGGCGGGGCAGGAGGATCAGGAGAAGCTGATAACTCCAATATCTATGATGATGGTGACGATGACCTCTATAGCTAGGCTACTACTGTACATGGACATTAACAATCAGTCGATTAGTCTGGTTAATATTTGATGTCAAATATTATTTTTTTTGTAGAATGTTTAAAGATTTTCCATTACAGGACATTGTGGGGTGTTTGACTACATTTTTTTCCTCATTAATATAATTATGCACAGAATCAAAATATATGGTGACCAATTTGAAGAACTATCATTCTGTACTGACTAGCCTTGTGTTCACTCATATACACACAAGTTTTTTCACATGTATGAGAGACTAGTAAGTGCAGAACAAAAGTTCTTCAAATTGCTCGCCATATTTTGATTTGGTGTATATTATTATGACTTTGTATGAGTATGTCCCRATTAAGAAGCAAGACTGTTCTTTATGTTCATCCAGAGAGAGAAAAATAACCATACAAATAAATGAAATTAAAGATTTTATGGAGTGCTGTAATAACTTTGACAAACAGAAATATTGAAGATTAAAAATCTATCTTTGAATCAGGATTTATTTTACTTAACATTACCCTGCATTTATTTATTTTTGATTAGTAGATTCATTAATTCTTTCAAAAGTAATCCAATCTGTGATCTAGAGTACTTTTCCAAGACCGTGAAACAGTTTCTGGTAGTCAAGTGTATAATAGTCAAATAGACACAAGATCTACTAACCACTATTGATATAAAGTGGTCAATAATAATAATAACTTTATTAATGTCTCTAATTCTTCTAGCCGGGCACAAGCGCCCTACTAATCGGGGAGACAATAAACCTCTAAAATATATATTAGACTTTTAAAATACTTTAGTCAAATCCAACTAGCGGTCTAGCGTCAATGCTGCGTTCCGATTGGATGAGCTACTAGTAGGCTATACACTGTAGTTATAGCCTAAGATTGAAATTAAATATTTTTTTATCTAAATATTTGACTGACTYGTTGGATATTGACAAACAATTAGTCCTCTTCTCCTTATGGCCTATGAGTCCATATCCCATTCGACCTTCTGCCTCATAAGCTATTGACTTGTAGCCCATTTGAGCTTGAGGACTAATTGCTAATTAGTAGACCCTAATTCCATTGTTTTCGTTTGTGTCTATTTAACTATTATACCTTGACTAGTATTTTTTATTTCATGGGTTAAATGCCTTCACTCTATTAGTCTTCTAAGATAACTATTTTTGTTACAGATCAATACTTCCTCATTCTTAGTTTATTTGACATAATTTAAGTAGCTTGCGCTAATACTTATTGCAAATCGATCTGTTTCATTCAGCATTTAGATGTCGTCATTAAAGACTGGCCGAGTCGTTGTAAGACTAACTTTAAGATTCTATTTAATAAACAACACCAAGACCTTTGTGGTGTGATCCATTGATTGGAATCAATGTTGCCTTTATTTGCCTTTATTTAATGAAAGTGTTAACCAGGAATTCTGGGATGCCTGTGGTTAGTTAAAAAGTAGCCCAATAGCCAATAGGGACTTTAAGATTTGCAAAATCTATGACAGCGACTTCTACCGGAAGTGTAAATAACTTCACTTTGGGGATTCGCGCCTTCAAAGTCTGTCTTCCCTGTGGATGAGTTGACTTTACTGACAATGTTTTGAATGAAATCTCCAATGAACAGGACTCCAAAGAGGAATTATTTACACTTCCGGTTGCCATTGCCATAGTAGATTTTGCAAGTCTCAAAGTCCCTAATGTGCATGAGCACTAATCTCTAGAACCAAGCATGATGGTAAACTGAGTACTTGTGCTTTTTCCGCTCATCTAAAAATCCCTCTGACAATTTTTCCTTCAACATTTTCTGTAAAACTGTAAGTATTTCAACAGACGAAAATAACAGAGTAACTTTTTTCTGATAATTCTCCATGTCCTGATGTGTATAGTAATTGGTTTTCTATCACGCTTTGTGCTAGAGATTCCTGCTTGTGCACATTGACTATTCTCTACTTTCCCATACCAATAATACTTTGCGGCTTTGGGGGAAAACACACTTCTTTTGCTGATGGCTGATCAGACAATGTTGAAAATACCTTGCTTGATATCCAAATATAAAATGAAGTAGTAAAARACAGGAAAAAAGAAGCTTTGAAGAAGTTTAAAGTAAATGTTAAAAAACAATTCATAAGCCAATACATTTTCTGCAACTACACCAAACCTCTTGTTCCGTACACGCAAAATTAACTGGGAATAGTAAATAATAAAAAATAAAAACAATAAATGGGATTTAGCAGTGGCATTCCTACAGAGTAGCTATTCATCCACTGTAATTCCAATTGGATTTTTGCGGAGGGAGGAAAGCCGGGGAACCCAGAAAACCATCGAAGCACAGGAGAAAACCAAAAAACAAAGCAGGTATATTATATATTCAATAGAAGAACGTTTCAATTCGGGACAGTTTTTTGATTGGTTACCCCCAAGGTGCAAAGCACTATGACAAAGTAGAGATACCAAAAAAAAATTGAAATATCGAGATGAATGTAGAGATCGAGTCGCTTTCTATATCCTTGCACTCCTGGACACTTTGTCATACACTTCAGGAAACGCCTTATGACAGTCCAACTCTTTCCTCAGCTTGTCGTAGAGGGTGTGGTCAAACATTTGACGAAACTCCTCTCTCGTCATGTATGAATCGGCATACAACATCTGGAACCTAGAAATCAATATTAGATCGTGACAGGTCATAACATTCCAGTTTCAAATTCTCAGGTACTGGTCAAAGTTAAAAAAAGGAAAAACTGGATTTGAAAGAACTTATTTCCTGTTGACCGACCCATCTCCAGTTTCCATGGTATCACAGTAATCTTTAGGGTATTTTGACATCTTTGACACAATGTGAATTCAATAGCATGATAAGTTCGACTTACCCATGAACTTCTCTCACAAAAGCTTCCACATTCCTCAAACACCTAGTGGCATTGAAGTCCTTGACCTTGGGTGATCCATAACCACCAATGTCCACATACATCTGGCCTTTAGCTCCTTGGGGGTGAACCATTCCAGGGATGCTTGGAAGATACATGGGGCACAGCCACAAGGGATAGAGCTACAAGATAGTAGACACTGTCGTCAGAGCACAGCTAATTATGAAATAATAATGACGATGATGATGATGATGGTGGTGATGGTGATGGGGACGATGATGATGGTGGTGATGATGATGATGATGATGATGATTTACAAGCATGGTCAAACAAAAAGCATGTTTGCTTACATTATCAGCCTAGAATGGGAGCTGGGATTGACCCTTTTAAGGGTTGGGACAATGGGATTTCATACACTGGGAATGGGAATCACTCCCCATCTAGCAGAGTCTTTCCTCTTTCTCTCCCATTTTTAGGCGGGGAGGAGGGAGACTCTGCCGATGTAGAGCGTTTCCTTTGATACACGGCCATCCACAATTGTGGATAAAYGAAACCAGTTTTAAAACTGCTTTTTAAACTGTACATGTAGTGCGCATAAGCAAATATAACACACTGTGACGCCAAACGTTGTTTGACAAGGACGGCTGTCAAAATCATGACAGGGTGGACTCATAAATAGCAGAAACAACTCATTCTCATTTAACAAAAGAGAATCATTGTTTATGTTTTTTATATCCATGAAGAGTTCTTTCCTTAGATGGGGATGAGAAATGGGATTAGCCCCNCCCCCCCCCCCCCCCCTCAGTACCCCCTTGTAGTTTATTAATCCCTTACTTCAAACTCCTTATGGAAACAGCTCAGTGCTTGCGCTAGTGTTTCTATGGGAACCAACATGTCCTGTACCACATGATGCTGCTCATACAGTCGGCGTAGTATCTCCCCTTGGGTCAGCTTGAGAAGGGATATCTTTGGCGGCATGGTCCATCCCAGTAGACATCTCCAAACAACATGGTTACCAAATGGTATTATGTCCTATGAATGAAAAGTTACATGTGAGAGGTAGGAGTGKTTTTTTTCCTTTCTAGGTAATCACCATTATATATTATCAACCTCATAAAATTGTCACCACCAATCAATCAATCAAGAAAATAATTGGACAGTTACCTATATGGGATTAAATGAGAAGCTGTATAATTAAAAAGATAATTACGATACATTTATAATACAATGGATGTGAATTTCATGTAAACTATCTTTCTCAAGGATAGTAGGCAGGCAAAAGAGAGACCGAAGGCTTATATTATTGGGCTGCTTATGTATAGCTAAAGTAAAAATTAATGTATATTATGGTAATTACAATGAACAAAGAGGCACAAAGGCAAATATACTCAGACAGATTTTGATATAAATTAACAATAATCATATTAATTAAATTGCAAGAATGCAAAGATTGATTAGCTATTTATAGAGAGCATATAATAATAACAAAATTGGTAATTATGACCATCAAAAATTGTCATCATTATCTTTGTCATCATCATGATCATCAAAATCATAAGAATCACCATCACTATCATTGTCGTCATCCTCATCATCATCATCACCATAACATCAACATCACTACGTCATCACAATCATTACCACCACCATCATGATAATCATAATCATTACAAAACCATTTATTACTTTAATAAATTATGAATTGTGACAGCCCCCTCAGGGATAGCCATTATCTTAGATGAAAAAATAGAAAATAAGTACATGAGCTGTGACATGCTACCATTAACCAATCAGAAAGCAAGATTGATAACAGTTATTCTATAAAATCACCTGGAGCTCCCAGAACAAACTTCTCGTATGACGATGGTAGTAGTGCCGTAGAGGGATATACTCCACTTTTGTTTCTTTCGCCTTTAAATACTTTTCCACATGTTTGAARAACCAAGGCTTCCAGAAATATCCGATGGCATTGATCTGCATGAATGAGAAAAAATGAAAATTGAATGGAAAAAAGAAAAAAGGGATAGAAAAATGGACTAATGTGTAGTTCCAGAAATCATCCATACCTACCCCACAGAGGAATTTGGAATTTCCGAAGAGTGGGGAGGGGGGTGGGGGTCAGAGAAAGAACAAAAATTACAGAGTTTGTATGGAAGAATATTGGAATTTCCAGGGGGTAGGGGGGTGTCTTAAAAAAATTTCATGAGGGGGTATGGATAATTTTTGGAACAACACAATCAATAAATGGAAGGATATGACAGAATGATGAGCTGCTTTGCAGATGGGATTGGATGAAATGGATGAACAAACAAATTTAAGATGGGATATACTAAACCATAACTTGATGATGAATGACAGATGAATGAGTTGTTTGGTGGATGTGATGAGATGGATGAAATGCAATGATATGGATTGAGTGAATGGATAGATAAAATGGATAGGATAGGATAGGATAGGATAGGATAGGATAGGATAGGATAGG
>NW_022261516.1:285693-300739 GCF_009602425.1 Actinia tenebrosa | reverse complement strand
TGCTGCTACTAATATTGTTGCTGATGCTGCTGCTGGTGCTGATGCTGCTGCTGATGCCGCTGCTGATGCCACTACTAAACCACTATCTGCAAATGCTGTTGCTAATACTGTTGCTGCTGCTGTTGCTATTGCTGCTGGTGCTGCTGCATTATGCTGGTGCTGTTGTTTCTACCACTATCTGGTATTGCTGTTGCCATTGCTATTGTATTATTCTGTTACTGTTGTTGCTGCCACTATCTGCTGCTGCCACTATCGTTGTTGTTAAATATCTAACCTTGGTTGCATGCACAAGACTTCCATCAGCAAGAACGACATCAAACCCAACACAGATATGTTGAAACAGACCATATTTATGCGATGACGACTCAATACCACATCCCATTATGAGACCTCCTGAAGAAAAACATTCACAGGCATTTCAGATATATTTCCTTTACTTACCAAACCTATTTTGAAAAGCATCCTCGGTTGGTACTAACAATGTACACGAGCACAAATCTCTAGCACAAAACATTATGGGAAACTGAGTACTTAAAGCTTTTGAGCTCCTCTAAAAATCCCTCTGACAATTTGTCCTTCAACATTTTCTATGAACAGTGAGTATTTCGACAGACAAAAATAAGAGTATTTTCTTTCTGATAATTCTATTGATTTCCTTGCTCTGATATGTGTAGTACTCGGTTTCCTATCATGCTGTGTGCTAGAGATTCATGCTTGTGCACATTGCCTATTAACTGAACAAAAAAGTGTGCAAGGAATTGTGGTAGTAGAAGTCAATAGATCTTTTTCGAGATGCGCAAGTGCTGTCAAAAGACTTGAAAATATTTTCTGGCAAGAAAATCACAGAAAACACAGACGTTTATAGCTTTTGAATTATATTTTGAAATAAAGAGAAATAACGATGATGATGATGATGACGATGATGATGATAAGAACAACAATGATAAAACAGCTATAAATGACAAGCGAAGCTATTGCGAAGACCATTTAAGGCTTATGAACTCTGGTCATAATTCAACTCTGTGGTCAGTCAGTGCATCAAAAACACCACAACAGGTGTTGTCTGATCTACCAAGGGACTGTTCATTCAGGGTTCGTGCTGAGGTAACCACTTAAAATTCAAGGACTATTCGAGGAGCATACGAGGACCCAAAAATGAATTTATAAGGAGTATGTTCAGCTGACTATGCCAAGGTTTTACACGGTGGTTGCACATGGTCGACTTTCAGATTTTCTGATCTTTTTGACTAGATTTATTTCAGAACCATGCAAGTAATGATCGAAGCAAAAATTCAAGGAGTTTTCAAGGAGTTTCACTAAAATCGTAAAATTCAAGAGCTTTTCAAGTGCCCTTGAAAACGTGAATTAAATTCAAGGAGTTTTCAAGGAGTTTAAGGAATAGCACGAAGCTTGTTCATTAATTATGCCTCAGGGTGGACTGGAGGAAAAGTGGAAAAAAACCTTGGAAAAATTCACAACCCCCACAATCTAAAAAAAAATTTTTGACCCCCCCTCCTTGTGACCTTTTAGACATACCTTAATTATTTGTTTCAACCCCCCTTTAAGTCAGCAAATACTATTAAAGCCCCCACTTCTTTGTGTGATTTTTTTTCAAAGCCCCCCTACTTTTCCTCCAGCCCCCCCCCCTACCCCTCCAAGGCATAATTAATGAACAGTCCTGTTAAGCTAGAACCAGACAAAAAAATTTGTTCCCATATATAATCTTTACACCCACCTACAGTAAGATCATCTAATTCTGGTAAAACAGAAATCGTCCATCCAAGAGGAAGCAAAGTGGAACTCAACTGGCCCATCGTCACCAAAGGCTCCACCCTTACGACCCTACTTTTGGTATCAACTTCAAGAACATCCATTAAATTGATATCTATCCTCTCGTGTGTGGCTTTGTACTTCCCGACTCGTAAGCTTACTGTCATCCAACCTGGTCTAGCAGTGCACATAGGCCTCTGCTGGCCTTCTTCCTTCCATCTTTTGACCTGTTCTTGGACTTTTTTGACCCGCTGTTGGTGTCGTTGAGGGCTGCTATAGAGTTTGAAGGCCAACCAGTTTCTCATGTGCATAACTACCTCGTAAACCACAGAAAGAGGGAGCAAAAATAAACAAACGAATATCCAACGTTGTTGTATAATGATGTATTCTGCTCCTTTGATCCATACGTAGGCTATAGGAAAGGCGATCGCGGAGATTAGCGCTAAAATCGAGAAATATTGAACGGCCATTTTATTACGAAACGATCTTGCCTGGAAACGTGCGCGTTAATACCAGGCAATTAATATTACCGCAGGAAGCCCATACAAGCTTTGAGAACTGAATGTAAAAGTACCGATAGGGGAAGGGAAATGTTTTTTAAAAAATCGCTAAAATGGCTAAAAATCACTACTAAAGAACAAGGACGACGAAAACAACACTTCATGTGAGTAAATATTAGATTTTATTAATTTTTTTTGGTTAAAATTGCATTCAGTTCTCAAAGCTTGTATGGGCTTCCTTAGTCTCCCCCACTGAGCCGCCTTCAGTGTCGTCACGCAACGCTTTACTCAGGGGAGAAAGCGTTGCGTGACGACACTGAAAGCGGCTGTGGGGGAGACTAGGGCTTCCTGTGATATTACATTCCTGCATAGCCTAAGCTTGGTAACTGGTGGGGGGGAAAATCCTTAAAACGGGCTAAATTCAAAAAAATAACCACACAGAGCGAAAGAAGTGCTATTTCTCAATGATCGGGTAAATTTTCGAGGCTTTATTTCACGTTACGAKGATTTTATTGAAATTTTTGATGAATCCCCATACATTTCCTTATAACATGACATCACAGAAACCAAGCTTGGGTTACCTGTGGATTCACTGGTCAATAAACACGAAGCGCTCAAGCGAGGCGCCAAGGTACTTTCAAAGGATTATTCAAAATTTGAACCCTGCAACCTCGACTGAATGCTTTGTGTTTGACCAGTGAACCGATGTATGGAAAATGGTGAATAACAACAGGAAACCCGCAACTTAGTGGTTCAATATAGACGTATATTTGAACCAGCTTATTGAACCACGAAGTTGCGGGTTCCTTTGTTGTTCAACTGAGTGATTTACATACAAAATACCGATTTTTGAACTTGACATATTTGTAGAAATGGCGTAAACAGCTCTCCCATTTCTTCCTGGGCATCACCGCATTGGCTCTCAACTCCGTGACCGCAACGGAAAAGCGCCGCAAAAATGTTTATTGTACTTTATAAAGAAGAAATAACTAGGTAAAACTTAGTGTGACTTCTTTGTTTTCGGTCTTTCTTTGATAAACGGTAACAATGATTGTCGCAAGACCAAAGAAATGCGGCTTATTCACCTAATTGGACACTCTAGTCCCAACGGGATTAATGAACGCTTTGCTTTTAACTAACCAACTCTTCTGTCTTTTGATTGTTCGTTTCCTTGCCCACCTTGTTCTCATTGGTTTCTTTTGTCTTGTTCTCAGTATATTAACACTCCTTTCTACCACCTCTTTCTCTTTTACTCCGACGAAGGACTAGCGTCCAAAACATCAGTAAGTTTTTTCATATCTTTTCACAGTGTAAAATTTACCCTTTTGTCATTACTGTTTCGTTAGAAACACCGACGCAGCTCACACTAGTTTCTTATCTCTTCTTTGTAAAACAATAAGTTGAGTGGCCACAGTATCACAGCAACTACCAATGTAAAACGAAAGAAAAGGATATAATTACTTTAGTGTCTAATATATCAGAGTGCCTACCATAAATTATATTCGTAAGAAATTGCACATATTTGCACAAATTATTAAGTTCAGTAGACCTCAGTAGACCGCAGACCTACAAAATCTTGCATTGTCAATGAATTCCTTTGTTATATCCTCCAACATGGCCGCCGTGTCTTTTGTTATTTAATTCTCTTGCGAATGATTGAAAACCAGCAATATGCTAGACCGATTTTACTTAGTAATTGCCCGCTAAAACCATAGGAGTGCCACCGCATAGAGGGCATACTCGTATATTCGTGAAAATTTTAACTAATAATAAAATTGTACAGATTAGCTTAGTGCAAAATTTTGTAGGTCTACGGTCTGCTGAGGTCTRCTGAATTAATAATTTGTGCAAATATGTGCAATTTCTTACAAATATTTTATGGTAGGCACTCTGATATATTCAATTGACACTAAAGTAATTATATCCTTTTCTTTCGTTTTGGCATTGATAGTTAGTCATTTAATTAGAGAACTTCGTTGCAAGGGCTTAACTAAAATTAATGGGGATTAGTTAGGGTGTTGGATAGCCAGTCATTGATTATAGCCTTTGAGTGGAGATTAGTTAGGGTGTTGGACTTAGAAAATTAAAATCATAAAACTAATAACTAAACCTCTCCTCCCTCTCCCTCTCCCTCTCCCTCTCCCTCTCCCTCTCCCCTTCCCCTACAGGCCTGAAACTCAGGTTAACCAACAAACAGCTGTACTCGCTCAATGAGTCGAGAGGAACAATGCAGGTATGAAAAAATAAACTCAATCAATCAAAAATTGAAAAAATCTACTAAACGACTTTGCTTCCTAACCGCCATTCTTCGAGTAAACATCTTTTAAAATAAGCCACATTGTTTCGTCTATTGTACATTGTCTGGGTTTCCTTTATCACGACCGACCGGATATGACGTCATACCACATTTTCCCAATATTCGACTTTACCGGACGATCAAAAAATTGTTGCAAGTGAATAATTTCGAATGAAGTGAGTTTTAGCGAGCAGCTGCGTTTATAAAAAGAAACAAGACAACGATTCATGGGAATCTATTTTAAAACCTAGCTCGTTTATAATTACATAGGAAAATTCCGCAGTGTGAAAACGGTAGGAAATCCTGATTTGACGTCACTAAATCTTGTTTTTTATAATAAACACGGACAGAAATTTTAGAGAATTTCATAAATTCCTTAATTAAGTCCTTGCTTAACGATTTAAGTTCAAAATCCGGCTGAAATATTAGTTAAAAGTAGCATTGTGTAACGCACTCCTACGACCTAAGCTTATCTTATCCGCCAAGTAATAGATGGCAGGTTAATAGTTCTCTGTTGTGATCATAGCTTGAATATAGAGTGTATGGATCAATGCAAATACCATCTACCAATGCTAATTTATTGAGCGAGTACTACATGGCCTAGATCAGGGAACGTCCACTAACATGAGCTCTCTGGTCAAGGTTTTCTTGCTTTATTTGGTCCAGGGTAAGTCGAGATTGATACTTTATAGCGCAAATCGAATATTATTCATGCAAAATATCGCAAAAAATATTCAAATGAATTATGACAGTGTTAGAAAGTATTTCACGAGATCTCCAGGATTTTCCCCTGCTAAACACGAAACACCCGATTTTATATTTACTCGTTTAGAACGCTTGGATATACACAGGAAAACTGTTTTGGTTTAACCGGTGAATAATTGAATCCCCAGCAAATATTTTTGACCCAAATCTTCACACTTTTGATGTGTGTTTTCGATCAGCTGCTATTCGTTGACAATATTTCAGATACGCAAAAAGCACTTGTCGTTTTAAATAGCACTCAAAAACTAAATAGAAATAATCTATTCAAGCCAATTTCTTAATTCAAATACTAAATATTCATTTTGAATTGTCATGTCAATCGGAAAATGGATTCCCAATAGTAGTAAGCATTCAGTACGATACCAGATTTCGAATATATTTAAGCCTTCTTTTCATTGATTTTATCACCATATAATTTAAAGGCAACTGATAAAAAATATTAGTTAATTTTGGTTATTTTATTGGTTACGTTAGCGGGATGAATGATCATTCTTTGTTTGATATTAAAAATAGATTGTAACTCGAGAAAAATATAGCAGTTTATCTGATATGCAAAAGCTGTTTTCAATGGTTTTTTKKYYTTTTTTTTTTTTGCATTGGTCTAAATTTTTTGCATGTGTTAAGTTGAATTTTGCTGGAACATTCTTCAAAAAAAACTACAGGTTAGACCCCTAGTGCTTCTGTCAAAATAATAACTTGAAAAGGAAATTACAAAAAGCCTTTAATATATATTTATTTCTTAATCAAATTTCCAACTTCAAAATTCGAGTCCTAGTGAATTCATATGTATGTATAAAAAATGGATGGAATGTAATAGGATTTTTCCCATTTTTCCCATACTCTCGTTCTTGTTTGTTGTKAAAACGACCCCGACAAAATTACCAGTTATTCCCCGAAAATATCTAAAGACAACTGTGTGGGCTATAGCTTTTTTCAGCTACAAAAAAAGTCTAAACAGGTACTTCTCTATTTAGCCAATGAAAAAATAAACACAAGAAAGCGTTTAAAATTAAATACGACAAGTAAAACTGCTTGAGAAACTATTTCTATTTGCATATCCATGAATTTTTAATTCAAAGCAAAGTTTTTTCAATGCTAGACTTCAAGCTCACGCAATTATTATAGAGCCTTGTTCAGCCATGAATTTAAAGTTCAAGTTTATTTTGTTCTCTTATTTTTCGATAGCTTTGATTCCCAGGGCTTTGGTATATGGCGTGACCAATGCTGTCACGCTATCATGTCACTCGTCACATATGTCTGTTCAAGTCGATTTGAAATATTTCCAATGGCTCGATCCACAATCGTTGCATTTAAGACACCAATCTTGCAGTTCCAATCGTTATAACAAGACTAGTGCATCATTCGTCGTTCCCCTTGATGGATGTGGCACACGACGAAGGACTCACAAAGACTTATTTATTTACACGAATGCTGTTAGTAACTCCAATCGGAATTCATCGTTCATCAGTCGTGTGCCGTATATACGCATGCCATTTCATTGCATATATCATAGAAGATATTCATTCATGTTGACGACTGGTACTGCCTCGAAAAGAAATATCGCAAAGAAAATCAAGAACCCAGAGAAAAAAGAGATTTTATTTCAAGAAAAAAATGGACGTAAGTCATATAAACTTCTTTACCTTGGGCGTAATGTTTTCCCATCTCAGATCACGTGTCATTCTCTTGAGAATAAAATTCTTTGTTTGAGTTGTATCCATATTCATGTATCTTCTCATGTGCAACCGTTTAACAAAAGAATGATGATACTCAAGGGAATGACACATGGCTTGAAATGAAAAACAACTGACTTCGCAACGTGCTGGTAATAGACTAAACCCTTTGCATTGAGTCCCGAGAGGAATTGTTCTGGGGGACAAAACAATGGATTTCTCTTGTACTACTCTTCCCAGTAGACCGAGGTAGTTGTGATTTTTTAATGGCCTTCGTAGCGTCTGTTATGTTATCCGCAAGTACATTTCAAATCGACCACGTGATGCCGATGTTGTACCACGGGGACAAGTTTTTTACACCACGTGATCAAAATTCAGTCAAGTCTACTGGGAAGAGTAGTATAAGAAAAGACGGACTATTGTTTTTTCCCCAGAACAATTCCTCTCGGGACTCAGTTCAAGGTGTCTATAGCACTTTTCTGAGATAGCGAATATGGTGTATTGTGGTCTATATTTGCTAAAAAGCCATATAAGGCATGTTATAAAATATATATATTCGTACCGAAGCTATACCATAATGCACCATGTTCGCTATCTCAGAAACCGTGCCGTTGCCGTGCGTGATATTACATGCAATTGTTCAGTATCATCTGTTGAACTTGTGTTCTCTAACCTTTATACATTTTCCAAACTTATTCTTCGTCTTTCTTCCTAGAAGATGGAATTTCAGCCGATTCAAACGCAGATTCACTACATCGCATCTCCGTGAGCATTCTCTGGATTACATCAATGGGAACGTTTACACTTTCTGTTTCAACGTTATCATAGAAGAAAACCTAACTACAGGAAAAAACTGGGTCAAGAGGCATTGCAGTGCATTCTGGGGCTGATTTAAGGGACATATTTCTAAGATGGAGGCTATATTTCGGCCCCCAATTAAACAGTCCCACAATGCACTGCAAGGCCAACTCGATCTAGTTTTTTCCTAAACTTTGAATAGCTGCTATCAGTATTTTTTCAATTGTTATTGTTTTGTTGTTTAAAAAAACACATATGGTACTTCTTCAAAATCCTTAACATCATTCCGCGTTTTCAATAACATTTATGCCAAAAGGAGCCAAAGTAGATATTTAATTTTGTCAGTCCTCGGAATTTTTTTCATCCAATTATTTCCAAATTTGACAGCATGTAGTCCTATTACCTATACTAATTCGCGTTCCTAAACTCCGATTCTGTCATCGTTGCTCGTCTTGTACGTTCCGATCTAGCTCGTACCGCTCTGAACGAGTTACATGATTGGATTAAAAAACAATAGATTGGTCTTCCAAACAATAGCACTAAACCTAACCTTACAAAAGCGGTACTGTACTTAGGGAGCAATGAAAATCCAGCTTTCGAGCAGTATACTGGATTACTCCTTGTTCCAAGTGTCGTCAATGAACATCAAACCCCCACCCCTGGGGATGATTTTTTGTCCTCTTAGAGATTTTCTGAATTTAGTTATTTAAATATAAAAATCTTATCTACAAATTCAAGATTCTAAAAAGATTATTGTCTGTAAATTAAATTAGCTAGTTATTTATTAACTATAGGGATAGTCGGGTTTTATAATTATTAGAGATTAAATATTATGTACTAAGACTTATACCCCATTCACACCAAGGCTTAAACATGTTTTAAAGTGGTTTAACTAAACAGGTTTGGAAAACTATCTACGAACACTGCACAATATTTAGTGAAGTAATGCATGTAAGCTATCCTTTATCTTGCTCTGACAATATTTTAGAAAGTTTTATTATATTGTAGGTTTCTAGTTTCTCAATTGTTTTCCTAATGAAAACACAGTTTAACTAAACACGTTTAGGTGTGAATAGGGTATAAATGTTTGGGAATTAAAAGAACTTTGCTACTCTTTTTTGAATGGGAAATTAAATCATCTCATTTTTCTAAAGTTATTGGGAATTTCTTAAATTTTTGGAAATAGTTAACTTGTGCTTCTAACGATTTCATCCAGGATTAGAGGTAAGGTAGAGGAAATCCCAAAGCTCTTGTCTAGATTCTATCACTTTTAAACTTTGGCGGTTTCCTCCTTCAACAGTGTAATCAGTTAGTTCAAAAAAAGCGTCGAAATGATTCTCTCGCCATCCCCTCAGCTGGGAATCACACCCAGTCCTCAAAACTACCACAAACTAAAGCCGTTTGCGTGTGGTAATATTAGTGTACCAGAGCTGGAAATTCAACCTAGTTCGATAAGAAAAAAACCGTAAAAATGTCAAGCCCTCGTTCACAGCAAGTTCAATAAAAAAGTGAACATCAGTAAAATCTGATGGTTTTCCTATATCGTTCTTATATGATGTCCAATGCTGCCATCAAGCATGTGATAAGTTTACTTTTATCTAAAGTGGGCTCCCTGTGGATTAACTCAATAAGATTGACTCGGAGATTGACTGAAAAACAGATGTCGAGTACAAGAAATTTTGCTCTCAAAAGTTATCTAAAATATCAAAAAATAAAACAAGAAAGCTTTTGGTACACGAAGAACCCCATTTTTCTGCGACTTTAAGAAACTCGATAGCAATTTCTTTTTTTTTTTTTTTTTTTTTTTTTTTTTTAAAAAAAAAATCAACAAAACGTAAAAGATAAACATAAACGAGTCTTCAAGATTCTCAACTTAAGTCGCAAGAAACCAAACAGGCTTTAGTAAGTATATAGTGATGAATGCATTAGTACACCACTGAGTTGATTGGGATGGCAAAGGGAAAAGATTATGAAGTATTTTGTGGATATATTTGATCGATCGAACTTTCTAAAAATTTCAACATCCCACCGTTCTATATGATCTGATTGATGACATAAGGAATCTGGGACAAATCTCTTGGGCCAGAAATAAAATACTAGGGCAGTTAAAATGAAACTGAAAAATAAGAAAATAAAAACGCACTTGCAATAGGCGCTTTGCAGCTCAGCAATCACGTGCTGATTAATTGACTGAGAGCAAATGAATGAACATCTTGATTCCCATGGGTGAAATATACTGGTGAGCAAACAAACTTTCTACAACCTGTTTCGAGAGATCGTAATAAAACTGCATTTCGTGACACACTGGTTACACATCGTTTCATTCAGTTCTTTAAAAGCAGCTAAAAAGAATCAACGATTTAAAATAAAATAAAAAAATTTGCCCACTAGGTACAGACACGTGACCGCTAACTGCAAAGGGCCTATTAGGATAAACGGTTATTCGTAATAATTGCCATAGATGTTATACCAGTAAATCAATATTTTGAGTCTAAAACATATACATTTTAAACATTTATATCAAAGTTTTTGATGAATGTGTAATTGGAATTCAATAGCCAATTAGCATCGAGTTTACTGGTTACAATGGCAATTACTTCCCCGCTACGCCACGTGGAGGCTACCGTTCTTCGTAGCGGACACAGACACCGACACAAAGACAGACAGACATAAATACTTGAGACAGCCATAAAATAAGCAAAAGCTTGCTTTATTTCAACTTTATTTTTGCCAACAAACAACCTGTCTAAAACTCAAAACCCATTAGTCGAAGTACGATAACGTAAGGAACCACACCCAAAATCATATGGGGCTAACTTCTACCTGATTATAACCATACTACACTGTCTAAACCTAAACACATGCTTCCGGAAAAAAGGCCGGGGAAAAAGCCGGAAAAAGAAGCCGGAAAAGAGGCGGGGAAAAGGCGGTGATAAAAGAGCCGAAAAAGCAAACTTAAGTCTAACTAGAGGCATCCGAAAAACCTCTAGTATCCTAAACCGTTTGAAGCCATCCAAAAAGACTTCAAAGAAGCTAACTTAGTCTAACTAGAGGCATCCGAAAAACCTCTAGGAACCTAATTTGTTTTGAAGCCATCCGAAAAAAACTTCATAAAATCTAACTTAATCTAACTAGAAGCATCCGAAAAACTTCTAGTATCCTAACTCTAACTTAATCGAAAAATAACGTTTCTTAAGTACGCGGAGATATCCGAAAGATCTGCAGAAAGCCCTAAACTTAAGAGAGAAAATAGAGTTCGGGTTATAAAAACGAAATGTTGTATCGAAGAACGAAAGATAAAGATCGAATGAATCTGAGCCAAATGAAATGCCAATTAGAATCGAAGTTAAATTGAATAAAACTATGTACCGAATCTCACTGAAAAAATATAGCACACACGGGTATAATTTATAGCAATTGAAAACAATGGCAAAACAAAATTTATACCGTTAAAAATGTGCAATATTTACTAGGATGTTAAGAAATTTTGTAGGTTGCATTTTAGTTCAATTATACCCACGTATACTGCAAGAATAATTAAATTTCATAACTCACGTATAACCAAGAACCTGACGTTTGGATGGATGGACGAGTACGTCTTGTTATTCTTGAACTATTCGGTGATGCATTGTCGTGTTGTTAATTGTGAAGAGGGAGCCAAGAAGACGAAAAGGTTCTGTAGTCTTCTGTCTGTCTAGACAAGTCATAGAAAGTATCTTGTCAAAATTAATAGTATTTTTTTAGCAAGTATAAGTTACTGACTTGAGAAGGCTCAAAATGGAGCTAGATTTTTTACCAAGATATTGTAGTTACCCTAAGTTAGATCAGAATGCACTAGTTCAGTAGACCTCTCTGTGCCTGCGTATGTCGAATGGTCGCCGTATTAAGAGCAAGTCTTAGTAGCTTTGGATTAGAGTAGAGGTCACATATACAACAAACAGAGGGCGCAAAAGATGTTACACTTACTTGTTGTATGGCGGTGAAGGATGGAGTCTGCATGAAGCTGGGCTGTGGTACCGTCCAGTGCAGGTTACCTGTGAGATGAATATGAAGGTATTATTGGAATGGATAGAGTGGAACTGTGGTTTTGAGGTCAAGAGGTCAAGAGGTCAAGGGTCACAGAAACAAACAGGGCGTACAACATGCTAGACTTACTCGTTAAATAGAGGGGAAAGGATGACGTCGGCATGAAGCTGGGCTGTGGTACTGTCCAGTGGTTCCCTGTGAGATGAATATGAAGGTATTATTGGAATGGATAGAGTGGAACTGTGGTTTTGAGGTCAAGAGGTCACCGAAACAGAGAGCGCACAAGATAATAGACTTACTTGTTCAGTGGCGGGGAAGGATGAAGTCAGTATGAAGCGCAGCTGTGGTACTGCCTGTCCAGTGCAGGTTCCCTGTGAAATGAATATGAAGGTATTATTGGAATGAATAGAATGAAACTGTGGTTCTGAGGTCAAGAGGTCACAGAAACAAACGAGGGCTTGCAAGATGTTAGACTTACTCGTTAAATGGCGGGGAAGGATGAAGTCGATATGATGCTTGGCTGTGGTAGATACTGTCCAGGGGTTTTCTACGAGATGAATGTGAAGATATTATTAGAATGGATAGAATGATTCTATGATTGTCAAATAGAGCGACTACGAACAACAATAGCAGGAATGACAACTACAACAGCAGCAACAGCAGCAGCAGCAGCAATTACAGCAAAAGAGCAGTAACAACAGCAATAACAACAACAAGAACAAGGACAGCACCAGCAACGACAGCAGCAACGACAGCACTAACAACAGCAGCAGCAACAACAACACTAACAGCAGTAGTAGCAACAACAAAAGCAACACCAGCACTGAACAACAACAATATCAACAACAACAACAGCAACGACAGCAACAACAACAACAGCAACGACAAAGCAACAACAACAACAGCAACGACAGCAACAACAACAACAACGTACAGCACTTACAACAACAGCAGCAACAACAAAAGCAATTAACAGCAGCAACAACAACAGCAACGACAAACAAACAAACAAACCGTAACAACAACATCAATGTTTACTTACATATCCAAAGTAGGCTTAATCTTCAAATTCTCGGCACTCTTCATCATTGGTGCTTGAGACTTACTGAAAGCTAAAAAAAACAGTATTCTAATCTAAGTATGACATCTTTTAATTTAAAGTAGAGATAACTAGCTAAAAACTAGTGTGAGCTGCGTCGGTGTTTCTAATGAAACAGTAATGATAAAAAGGTAAATTATACACCGTGAAAAGATGAAAAAAAACTTACTGACGTTTAATTCATATATGTTTTTAAATGTTCATGCGTCTGAAATAAGCTACAGTACCTGAACTGTTTGAGGATAAATCTTGATAGGGATGGACTGAATCTGGACCTGAAAAACTGGCACACTTCGTTGGAGTCGCGATTTTCAGTCTAAAATGTGAGAAAAACATATCCTAATCTGAGTAAGCATTCATCTTTTTAGTATTTTTATGTTCATTGGTATAAAATAGGAAACAAAAAAACAAAAAACAAAAACAAAAGGAAGAAAAGGACCTGTACTGTTTGAGGACAATACTTGACAGGAATGGACTGAATCTGGACCTGAAAAACACGCTAAAAAAATTGTTAGAAAAGATCACAAAAAAGACTAAAACTAGTTATTCTGCACCGCAATCCGGGTTTGAGTCCCAGCTGCTGCAAATAAACAAGTCACCCTATCAAATGCTGTTTGTACTTGATGTTAAAAGACTCGATAGAGACGGGTTAGAGTCCTGTAAAAACACAACCGTAACTAAAGAATTCGTAATATCTCCGAATTATTGTTCTGTCAGTTGATTTGACTTCAATTAAATATTCCAATTTTTATATTTATAATCTTCYTTGACTTTTCAAGCGAAATTCTAATTCTGTAGCGCAGTTTTCACCTCATCTTGTACATTGAATACTGACCTGTAAAAATATAATAAAAGGTTAGTAAAAAAATTATTTACTTCGGTAAAAAGTTTACGAGTATAGCGTAATCTAGGTTTGAATCCTAGTTGCTCTGTTAGTCGAGCCATTCCATCAAATACACTTTATATTGAAAGTTCTAACGCTCGAGTTTTGGGTTAGAGTCCCATTACAAAACACTACATTTTCTTTTCATTTGTTTTACTTCGACCTGGGCTGGAAAAACAATTCAGTTTTTTATTATGGATCTGTATAATCGTCAGCATTTAGCTCTCCAAGTGTGTAGAAATTAATTGTTCTAAAAGCAAGAAGTTTGGGTTTGAATCCCATTTTTTTTACAAAAAATAAACCTCATTAACCGTATTTATCTTACTTTTTTCAGTAAAAACTCCCAAAACGATTCCATATACCACAAGTCAATATAACCATACTACCTTTAAGATGTATTACTTGGCCTGTGAATAGACTAAAGGCAATTTTAGTTAGTATAAGATGAGAAATTTGAAAGCAAAATCTAGGTTTGACGAGATTTGGGTTTGAATCCCAAATACTTGCATAATCAGAGAGGATTTAGAGATTTTAGTTTGGGTTTCGACATCTCTAAATCTGAGTTTGAATCCCATTTTTTTTACAATTTAATCAGTAGAACTTCTAGCATATTGAAATAATAATCTTATTTGTAAAATCACAAAATGGCAAAATATCGAGTGGCAAAACATTCAAACTAAATAAAGAATACTAGAAGACAAATAAATGTTTTAAAAAATAAATTATAAATATCTAAAATACTCCCTTTCTTATTACACTGCAATGTTTCTTAAATTTTTTTCTGCAAAAAATAATAAAGAAATTAATAATGAAGTCTTAAATATTTAGGCAGAGACACCAAGAACGAAAATAATAAGAAAGAAGAAAAGTACAACTCACYTCAAAAATCATCTAAAAAATCCAGAAACCAAAATCCAGGCAAAAAACTAGGAGCAAACATTCAAGACCAAATCCACCTGCTTCAAAATGTTATGAAAAAAAGCAACCTCCAATCTGTAAAGAATTTCTCAAAAAAAGATTATCCCATTCCACGTACGTGCACAGTTCAATATGCATTGCATCTATTAAATACACTAACACAAGATAGTACAGCTGTTCATAAATATAATGCGCAACCAACTAACGTATCTATCGAATATACCCCTGCAAGATAGTATAGTTCTACATTAATACAGTGCGCAACCAAATAACAGTTCGATATGTATCGTATCTATTGAATATACCACTACTAGATAG
>NW_022261516.1:252440-267779 GCF_009602425.1 Actinia tenebrosa | reverse complement strand
AAGAGGAAGAGGAAGAGGAAGAGGATGAGGATGAGGACAAGGATGAGGATGAGCCCGTGAATGAGAAGGGATAGAAAATGAGGAGAGAGAAGAAGGAAGGAAGCAGGAAAAAAAAAAGGAGAAGGAGGAAAGAGAGCTTCATTCCATTTCTCCTTCCCCACCTCCTACTCCTTGCGATCCTTATTCAGCAGAATTAACCTACCCTTGGTGAGAAATCAAAGGGTTCCAAACCACGACAGTCAAAAGTAACCATGGTTTTGAAGTGATTACTGTCATCTGCCTTCAAAGACAAACAACAAGGTAGTTTACAAAAGCAATAGAAAACCGCAGTGTGTGGTCCTCTAGCAAAAATACTTACATTATATTCTTTAATGCTGTCCTTGATAATATCTGAATAAATAAAAGAAAATAGCATTACAATTTCAATTTCATTGAAGTAATATTTCAAACACGAGAGAGAGTTCTTCCTTTGATTTCGACTTTTTTAAACTGACTTTGAGGTGTTTGGAAATCGGAGGAAGAACTCTCTCAAGTGTTCCAAATTACTTCTCAAACTCATGAATATTTCTTGGAGAAAAAAACACATTTCCAAACCACGGTCACAGTAGTGATTTGCTTTGTTTTCCCCTCATTAAATATTCATGAGTTTTAGAATGGATTTTTAAAAATGATTTCAAAAAAAAAAAAAAAATCTCACCGAGTGAGTTTTCTCTTCCACATAGTTTGCACTTTGAGACATAGTTAGCTGATCCACGACTCCCTTTGATAGCCACACTTTCCTGAAATAAGAGAATCAATTATTGTCTTTAACTACAAGATTTAATTGAATGGTTTTTCTGTGCTATGTTTAGTACCTAATGCAGGAAGTACAACGAAAGCACAAAAAAGCGTGGGATCAGGCATGAGATGAGGGTGAAAATAGTATTATTTCTTCAATAGAGTTCACTTTAAAAATGTGTTTGTGACAAAAGACACAGTTCATTGTAATTGGTAGGTAATGGTAAATCCCACCTTCAGAGACCTTAGGGATCCAACCTTATGGTTTGTAGCAACCATCTATACACAAATAAATTCACTAGTATAAGGAGGGAGCACTAGGAGGCAAATGCCCCCCCCCCCCCCTCTCTCTCTCTTCCCCCTCCAAATAAAACAAGGTGTTGTCGGCACCAAAATTTAATTAATTCATGTGAAATTTCTGTGGATTTGGAGGGAGGGATAATGGTACATTGCCCCCCGTCCCCACMCAATAGTTGAGACCCCGCTACACCCCTGAATAAATTGTTTATCATCCATGCAAACATACAGTACATTCATTTCTGTGGTTTGACTCTTAATTTTGGAGATATTTGAGGACAAAATTCAGGATTTCACTTGCAGAGGTGGGTGGCTTCGGATAACTCTGCCCCCCCCCCCCCCCCCTCTAAATTAGGTTATGTAAGATCTTATCTCTTATATTTTTATTTTCATTTTAAGTGCTCCACCATCCCCTCCCATAGTTTTTTCCCTTACCATGGAACAAAGGTAAATCCACTGTTTTGTTTCTTCACCACAGTTGAGACATTTTAACTGAAAAAAGAAAAATATGTATACAAGCATATATATGTATACATCCCTCGCACAAAATTCTTGAACATTATGAAATGAAAGAATATTAATGAAATGAAAGAGATAGAAAAAGAAAGAGACAGAGTTAGAGAAAAAAAGAAAAAAAGCAACATAGACATAGTTAGAGAAAAAAGAGAAAAAGCGACAGAGACAGAGTTAGAGAAAAAAAGAGAAAAAGGACAGAGACAAAGTTAGAGGAAAAAGAGAAAAAGCGACAGAGACANGACAGAGACAGAGTTAGAGAAAAAAAGAGAAAAAGGACAGAGACAAAGTTAGAGGAAAAAGAGAAAAAGCGACAGAGACAGAGTTAGAGAAAAAAGAAAAAAACCACAGAGACAGAGTTAGAGAAAAAAGAAAAAAACCACAGAGACAGAGTTAGAGAAAAAAAGAGAAAAAGCAACAGAGACAGAGTTAGAGAAAAAAAGAGAAAAAGCAACAGAGACAGAGTTAGAGAAAGAAAGAAATAAGGAAGGAAAGAAAGGAAGAAAGAAATAAAGGTAAAAAAGAATAGAAGAAACAAAGAAAGGAGTAAGAACGAAAGAAAAAAAAAGAAAAAGAAAAAGAAGGTAAGAAAAAAGCAAAACATATAAAGAAAGAGACAAAGAAGGATTGAAAAAGGAGGGGGGATAGAGGAGGAAATAACGCTGTTAATTAGACGTGTTTGTTAGAGTGCATGCAGTAAAACATGAAATAAAAACAAAGTTGATAGTGACAAATAGCACGTATCTAGTGACTAATAGTTGCTATCACTCAGCCAGAACATTTGTTAAACAAAAGACACAAATGGTCTCTTGTGTATTTGTCTTTGTATGATGAGTGTTCTGGTTGAGTGATAGCAACTATTGCTCACTATATAGTGCTATTTGTCAGTATCAACTTTGTGTTTATTTCATGGTTTTGCTGCATGTGCTCTATCAATAGGGGAATTATTATTAGTGGGGTGCTTGATTGACAAGCTATTGGTAAAATATCCCCCCTCCCCAACACAAAAAAAATCAAATAAACTATTTATATAAATATGCAGTACAATGCCCCTCCTCTTACACCATTCTGTTTGAAAAATAATCAAAGATTCGAATCATTTATTTCAATATAGCCGCCAAAAGTTTGACCAGATTTAAAATAATATCTTATTTTATAGATATTTATGCAATACAATACAATGCAAATGCAATACAATCCCTCTCCTCTTACACCATTCTGTTTGAAAAATAATCAAAGATTCGAATAATTTATTTTAATATAGCCGCCAAAACGTTGGCCACATTAAAAATAATATTTTATAGGGTTCAACTGTATTAGCGTTATGTGATAAGAATAGATGATTTTATTGCGAGATTCTAAAATCGTTTGAAAGAATCGTAGAGACGATGCAAACAGTAAAGTAAAACTAAATAATACATTATCATAAATAAATCAAAAATAATGGAAAATCTTGTTTTTTACCTTCAAATACCATCGAAAATCGTCTCCATCGGGCTTCACGTTGGTGATGTTCTCCAAGTTGGCCTTGAACTGCAAGGATATTCTCTAAAAAAAATATAAATTTCGATTGACAATCGCTTGACAAGTACTCAAAACACTATCGAAATACCGTCACTTTGAGGCAAAGATGTTCGAAATAGCTCCAAAAATGCTATAAAAACATAGTTTAAGCGAGCTAATAAAATAATTAGTTGATCCTATCTTCAAAACTGGGGGTTAGAGTATATATTTCTTTTAAAGATACAGCAATCGGACAAGATTTTTTTGAAGTTATAAAAATATTGCCACATACCACCATCTTGGAAAGAGCGAAAAGAAGGAATAGTTGTCTGCGGTCCTGATACAGCGGTCTCTAGTAAACAACCCATCCAAGCATGCGCCAAACTGAAGARGTTGAAACAACGAAACTAGTTTTTTAAAGGCTAAAATACCAAGGGCGGATCCAGGGGGGGGCAAAAAAACAATGCTGCAGGAAAAAAGACAATGCTTTTTTACATTGTTTTCCATTGTTTTGACGGAAGAAACTCAATTAGCCCCCCCCCCCAAATGTTTTTGGCTGAATCCGCCCTTGAACACACATAGTGCGTATAAGACAATAATATTAAGAAAGTGAGAATTCACTAGTCTAAATTATGACTATAGTTTCAAAGTCTTTTGAGTCTTCAATAAAGAATATCACCCGAGGGGGGGGGGGGGATACTCTTGCCCGTTTAGGGCAGGGATGTGCCGCTGAGCCCTCTGAACCCTGACCCTGTTCCAGAGTAAAATTCGCTGAAATTCATACCCTGTGCCAGAGCAAGATTGCTGAAAACCCTTTTCCGGAGATGAGAGAGCGTGATTTCATATACCCTGTTCCAGAGCGAGTGCGATTTTATATAACCTGTTCCAAAGTAGAATCGCTGGAAACTATACCCTGTTTGACGGCACGTACCCGTATAGCGAATATAGGGGAGTACCCCACCCCCCGGGAATATCACAAGGAAATTAAACTTAAAATGAGTTTGGGCTTCCTGTGTTTTGCTCTAAGCATGATGGGTAATATCAAATCCAAGATGGCGCATCACCAGTTTTTAGCAAGGACGATAATGGTGGCTGAAAAAACCGGCGTTAACGCAGCTCTACGATCGCTAAGGACCATTATGTCTTCAGAAAAACAGCTAAAGGACGTTCTTCTGAAAATGAGATATGAAAAGCCGACGATCAAGAGGCGGAGGAAGAAATATGAGAGCTCTTTGAGGCTGTACAACAATGAAATTCAGGAAAAAGTTGATTTTATTATGAAAGGACAACGGAAAGAAACACCTTGGTCGTGAAAAGAGGGTCTAAAATAGAAACTCTGGTACTTGGAGATTGATTCTTCACTTTAGGGCCTGGAAATTCAATAATTCTATATTCAAAAGGCATTGTTATCAAGTCTTTATCTTACGCATTTGTCTGAAGTGATGCAAGCTAAAAAGTTTTTTTCAAGTTCAAAGATAGAATTTAAGTCCTTTGACGAAGAAGTTGCCTGTATTATTGATTCATTAAGGTTATCTGCTTCGTGAGAAACTCGTTAATCAAGATATAGCGGCTTTGAAAAAGATTCAAGATCAAGTGGACAGACAGACATGCACAGACAAGATGAGAAGAAATAATGTCCTTCATATTGGGTTGCCTGTCTATTTTTTGTTATGATTGTTGTTTGTAATAAAAGTTGGTACTATATGTATGAACAATGTTTATTTTGCTTTCTTGGACCAGCAGTAGACATTTGTCATGATGTGGCTTCTATAATTTAGAATAATCTTTAAAAATATTTTTTTCTGCTTCTCCTTGAAATGATAGAGCTTGCTAACGTAGATGAGATGTGAGAAATCCTATCAAAAATTCTTGACAAGATATGAGGATTTAAAAATGTCAAATACACCAAAATGAAAGTTGTCATTCTCCTTAATTGGAAAAATGCCATTATAATGGCCCGTAAAGGTCCATGTCACGAACACACACAAAAAAAAGGGATTCCATAGGTCCAAAATGGACTGCTGATACTCTATTGGGCATAATCCAATCTACTCTCTGTGGGCAGTGGTGAAACCAGGGATCGGGGGCTTGCAAAACTTTGGCATTCAAGGAACCTCTATGGTTAACCAAAGGGGGGAACCTGCAGGCCCACGGCCTGACCAATACTCGGAGGTGGTGGGGGTCTAAAAATAACTTGGAAGCAGAACTGCATTTGTAATTACATCTGCAAATTGTTTAGACCTTCCAGTCTTTGGGGCAGGACATTAAACCATAGGCCCTGTCTCCCAACTCTTCATAAACTACAACCCTCCACAGGCAACCCAGTAATCATTTCTTTCATACATCTTACAAACGCGTGGCTAACCTTTTAATGGGTTAATATATTCATAAGTATATTTCTATATATCTTTTTAAGATTTTCCACGTCACTTCCACCAATAAAACACTAGAAATGATGATAATATTTTTGAAATACTTTAGGTCCAAGTACTGAACCTTGTGGCATACCCTATACAAAAGAGTACTATAAACAAACTGTACTTCAACGTTTGGAAAATTCCCATCTTGAATGATGCAAGAGTATAAGTAGGTGATATCAGTCACAGCCTCAATTTCATGTACACGGGAATGACTGGTAGATAATTTTTTTTWAAATGCTCATGAAAACGAGTTTTTTCATTTTGTTTTTTTTAGTTGTATGTGTCTCAATTTCTTGTCAGATTATGTCAGTCGGAACCTCAATTTCATGTAAAAACAAAATGTTTAAAGCCTGGAATTTTCTTTACGAATTTTCCTTCATTTATGAGTATAAGGATTCATGTCAATTCCAGCCTCATTTCTATGGCTAACAGGAAGCCCAATATGTAAATAAATTGATTTCGAATCCATGGAGAATAAAGCATACATATATTTCTTTATGTAGTGTTCTGATCTATAGACTCCTTGCAGCACTTCGGAATGCCGCTCAATTTGGAGGGCAAAACAATAGGTTTCCAATTCCAAGGAGCATTAAAATTGTATTGTTTCCCTTCCCTCCAAATTGAGCTCCTTTGACGTCACATGCAAGGTGTCTATTACTGTAGAGATCTCGGAGGTACTCTTTTCCAGGATATATTTTTCTCCTCCCATAAGTTGGACTCGATTACAGGAATACAGGAAAGCAAATGCCAGAAATTCATCGACTCCTCATCGAATTACACCATACAAAACGTTCAACAACACTAAACGCATCAGAGTAGAGCTCATCGTCCAAATTTCTGGCCGTGACACAGCATTTCGTGACCACATATTTCTTTGGTAAACGTCATTATTTAGGACTGACGTGACAGGCCTGAAAATAAATTGAAATAATGAATGAAATAACCGTTTAATGTAACATCTTTCAGGGATAAAAGTTTACGCTCAGTCCAATGGCATAACAAGTTTGACAAAAAATGTAAAATTGTCCTCTTTCTGTTTTATTTGGCTACCTGTGGATTTGCTGGAAATTTTCGCGCCATAGCATATACGGAACGTCAAAAACGCGCGTGCTTGCCAACTCCAAATCTTGGTACTATCGCTACGCCACTGACTCAGACCCTACTACAACATTTGTTTTATGACTGTGAAAAAGTTGGAGCTGTATGCGTGCCTTGCCGCCACCGTGACGTTTTCTAGAATTTTTTTGGGGATATTTCTAGCACAATGTGGTCGGTTTGGCACTGCAGTGACATTTGCGTGACCGTGTCAACGCATTGTTAATGACGTGTTTCGGGCATTTGATTGGAAGGAGAACAAATTCAAGTGCCGTATGATTGGTCTGGCATATGCCTTGACGTGTCACGATCGTACTCGTGCCGTGAGCTTTTCACAGTTATACGAAATTTGCTCTAATTCCCGTTCTACGTCACGCAATCTCACCTATTCGATGGGTACGGCCTTCTTGTAGCTTTCTGTAGCAAGCGAACTCTACTGTAATCGGGGCGTTTTTTGTTTCTTAAACTTTCACATTTTTTCTTTCTTTTTCTTCTGCCGCGACACCCCCGTTTCTTGGGGAACTCTTTGTTCGTTAAAATTGACTTTTTTGCTTTGTAGCTGAAAAAGAAAACGAAAAAAGATTGATATAGCGGAAAGGAACGGATCATGGGAGGAAAGTGGAAAAAAACGGGAAAAATTTAAGGAAGATAGTTTTTCGTTATTTTTCGCGGAGGGAGAAATTTCTGGAAAGAAATAGAGAGAAGGAAGAAAACTGGCTAAGGAAAGCGAGGAGAATATCTTAATGTCTTTTTCCTCTCCGCGCACTTGATATCTTGGGAGTCAGGATGGTGTGATGGTGAAACGCTCGCCTCTCGCCTCTGAGGTCCGGGGTTCGAATCCCACCAACCCTAACTAATTTAAACTGGTTAGAGCTGTGCTCCGGGGTCATACATGGACTGTATAGCGGCTGCCAGAGGCGCCTTCACATGCTTTCAGTTCGACCCCTTTGAGCTGCGCCACTGCTGTACTTGCGGTGGTGATAAGCGATGACAATTTTTTTTTTTCGCCAATAGGGGCTTTGCACTATCATATGATGTCATGGAGGCTGACCTTGGGAGGTTTTGCGTAGACTTGACATACTCAATACCGTATCCTTCTTTCTTTATTAAGTCAATGATGCTATGGTTACCAAGAAAATGACCTGCCAGAAAAATAAAATAAATTTCAATTTTATTTCATCATTAGAACAACTCTACAGCTCGAGCGTAATGTTTTCCCTTTTTAGACCACGTGTCATGCCCTAGAGTATCATGTATTTCTTTAAGGTTTGCGCTCGGTTGCACATGAGAAAACATATGAATATGGATACAACTCAAACAAAGAATATTATTCTCTAGGGAATGACACATGGTCTGAAATGGTATTTTAAAAAAAGCCCAAGGTAAAAAGCTATATTATTATCTTTATCATCCCCTAGAGTATCCTTTCTTTGTTTACATTTGCATGGGAAGACTCATGAATATGGAAACGACTCAAACAAAAAATCATATTCTCAAGAGAATGACAAGTGGTCTGTGATGGAAAAAACATTACGCCCAAGGTAAAGAGGTCTATTGCGCGGATAACAAATGGGTAGCATGGATGAATCCAATGCAATGTTATGAATATTATGTCTCTCAAGTTTGGTGTCGACTCTCGACTGAACCGATTCAATAACTGTAAGTTAAAACATTTATTCAAAAAACGCAAACTCAAATGCCAGCGACGTCATACCTTGTATATCACAGGCAACCCATAATATAAATCCTTTTACCAAAAAGCGCGACGATAAGTTCTAGCAAGTTGTCGAGTATGCATTCATGTATGCGAGGTAAGAACAGGACTGCTCTACAAAGTTAAACCATATTACAAAGAAAAGCGCACAGCTCACACCACGCTCACAAGCTCAGTGAAACTCCAAACCTCCAAATTTTAGCGATATTCACCATTTTCCATACATCGGTTCACTGGTCAAACACAAAGCATTCAGTCGAGGTTGCAAGGTTCAAATTTGAATAATCCTTTGAAAGTACCTTTGCGCCTGGCTTGAACGCTTTCTGTTTGACCAGTGAACCAATGTATGGAAAATGATGAATACATTGACACAGCTTATGCTCACATCTTGTGGGAAGTAGAAGTGATGTGCGCATGCCCTACTATGGCGTCACCTCTCATCAAGACGATCCGGGCTCGATTCCCACGCTCGGTGTGTCGTATGTGAGTAGAGTTGTTTGTTGGTTTTCTCCTGTACCTCGAGGGTGTTTTTCTCCATGATGGCGTCCTTTTACTACCACCACCAAAATACTTTGCAAATTTTATTTGTTATTCGCATTTGTCTTCACTCATGAGAACAGGAAGACAATGTTGGTTGTATTTAACATAAATTATTCAAGCCATTCTGGTAAATGACGAAATAATGCAAGTGACTTATTCGATTTTTGAGCCGTTTCAACAGTAGCACGAAGCTAAATGTTTTGTTTTTGATTGTCCCATATTGCTGTGATACAACAGCCGAAACTACTGGATTTTTATAGCCTAAGAGTCCGTGACTCGGCGGTAATAGCTGATTCATATATGCCTAAGACCCGGTTCATACGTCGAACTTTTCATGCGCCGAACCAAATGTTAAGAATTAAGTTCATGAAAAGTACGACGTCTGAAAATATATTAAGTTCGACCATAACATTGAGATCGAACCAATCGTTAAGATCGACTGAAGCGGTTGGGAATTACGACTTCGGAGCTACTCTGATTCAAACGACGAACTTTTCATGAGCCGAACCTAATGCATATATTATATTCAATTGCGAAATGCTTGACATGGAAAAGTCTAATTGGATGGACTGAATTTGGTACGACGTCTGAAGCAAAAGTAGATATTTTGACGATCTTTGGTCGATTTTCAATGTGTTAGGTTCGGTTCATGAAAAGTTTGACGTATGAACCGGGCCTAAGGAAAAGAAGCCAACCTCGGACTTACCCGCTCCAAATGCAAAGAAGAAATCCTTTTCTGGATTATCACGCAGAAGTTCAACGACTCTTCGCGCCATACGAACATTCCGTTGATAAATTAATTCATTCCTGAAGTAGGAGTCAATGTTTTGGGCTTTTCTTCTCTGACTTTCTTCACGCGTTGAATTAGCGGTCAGCGGTGATACTTGAGTGGACTGGGTCGAGAATAATATGGTCTTCAAGTCCCCACAATTGTAGTGATTTATAAGGTCATCTGTTGTGTAGGTCAGGTGCGCTTTGCCTCGGCGCAGTCTTTCTTGGAAGTGAAGGGACTGGTTAAGAGCGAAGATAACCTATCAGAAACAAGAACAGTCTATTAGTGCGAAGCAGTCATTCTTGTGGACAGCGGTTTCTTTCCTTGGTAGGTTTGATACACTTCAAGTCGAGTGCGTGGGCTCGGTCAAGGCCTAACTAAAAGACTAAGAAACAAAAATCTTGGAAGAAAGAACGATCACTCGAACGAAAAGACGGACAGTTGGGGGAGCAAACGAATAATTTAAAAAACGCGCACTGAAGAACTCAAAAGAATAGATTAAACGAGTGAGCGAACTGCAAACGAACATAGAACAAACATTTGGACGGACGACGGACGACGGACGACGGACGACGGCATTCTCGTTCCTAGTTCCTGCGCTATCAGCGGGAGGCAACGACGGCTGGTAATTAGCGCCAGCTCTGGGAACGAGAATGCCTTCGACGGACGGACATAACAAAAGTTTATCAAATAACGTTTGAGTAAAACGACAAAAACACTGTCTTCATTCCACTGAACAGTTTTTTTATTCGCATGAAGTTGTATAAACAACAAAACTTCATTGCAAAACAAACAGAATAAATTCAACGTAACATAACTTCACTACAACAAACTCATTGATTAATAATCTTATTCCAGCTATAAATAAAGAGGATTAAGAACAGAATACCAGAAGAACCAGATTGTTTGTTTGTTATTTTATAAAAAGCATTAAAAGCATTGGCGACTCTTAGGTAATATTATTGAATATTTTCAGTTTTAACTCGTAGTGAGAACGGACAACTGCTTCCGAAATGGCGCCAGTGGTCGTCGTTTACTGACACGGTGCCATTTTTTCTACAGATTGTAATCTCAAACCGAATCATGTTTATCCAGCGCTGTCAAAGGATTTTCTTTTGTTTCTAAATGTATTGGAATAATTAAAGTTGTTTACAAAGATTTGTGAAAAGATTTAGCGTCACAATGGATTGTGAGCACGAATTAACGTTCTGCAAAATTTTCTGTTTCAAAACAAAGTTGATAGAACTTAAGCAAAAGTTCTATTTGTATTAAGTTAAAAAAACGAATTGCGTTTAGCTTTGAAAGTTAAGGAAAGGTTCAAAGTGTAGCTAATGCGTTTTCAACGACGTTTTTAGCGCTTTGTTTAACCGAAGAATGCAGAAACGCATTTTTTAAACATCGTACTAAAGAAAACCCACATGATTTTCGAACTACGACAGTTTTTATCAAAGTACTGACGAGCGAATTCTTTTCAAAACACACTCCCAGGCAATTAATTAACACATACAAGTGTTTTAGGAGAGCCTTCATTAGTGTTTGCATATTTAATTAAACATATCAAAGGATAATTGAATTTCGATTGAGCTAAGTGTTGTTAAGAGAATTATACTCGTTCAACAACGGCTCCCCTCTGAGGTGAGCTGGTATCATCTTTGACCTTAGCGACCGCCACACAAAAATTAATATCGATATATGAAACACAGTCATATACAGAAAGAACCCCCTAAGGGTATATTGTGCATTTTCCCTCTTAAATTGATTAAAACTATTGTTCAATAAAATACTCTATTGACATAATACTCCGTCGTCACGCCGCATAGCTTTTTTTTCAGTGCTGATTCTGATAGTCTACTTTCATTAAGGAGTAATATAAACCAAGCCATGTGCTCGACGCTCAGACTATCCCGGCGGTATATCGCATCTACAGGAATGTGTTTTGATAAGAAAGGCGCAAATTGCACAAGACAACTACACATATGTTTAAAATAACAATAACATTCACAACGAAGTCAAACGATATCAGTGTTTCAGGGTACCGAGCTCGGACGATAGGTATCTTCAAAACTTGGCACGTGGTGCGAGCGCAAAGATAAACTTCGGAAATCCAATCTGGAAATCTAGACCTAAAAGCAATTTTCCAAGCTTTTAAAATCTGAAAATAGATGTCGAGTTAAGATAAGTGCATTCCTTAGACGTTGAAAATTGAGCTTTATTAACTGTATACATTGAGTTTCCGGAGAAACGTTTTTGACCTCAAGATTGTTTTAGCCGCATCAGGATCAGCGTGACATTGTATTTCTTATTGAATTACTGTTCAATGACACTAAATTCGAGCAAAACCCAACCGCTAGCGTGTTTATGTTGCTATTGTAAGCTAATTAGAACGCCGTCGATCAGTTTATACAGCAATTTAGAAACGACTTGTCCAAATCTCATAAATAGTAAGCCATCTGTCCGTATTGATATACAGTGTACCACCACAAGTAAGCTATCGTATGAACAACAAAGACAGCAAGAGGAATTACGAATTCGCGACGGATGCTAAGAAGATATATAATACTGTCGTCTGCATTGGATTAGCATGAAGTAAAGTCGAGCGTTTACACACATCGTATATTAAGTTGTGGTACGAATTAGGACTAGGCGCCGCATTCGATGCACAGTTGGTTTGTGTTACTGAACGCGAAGCAGAAGCAATATCTCAATCGTTCGTTCAGCTTGACTAAGCTATCAAGCATGCAATTCTAGTTCAACTTGCGAAGATAATAACAAATGCTCTTGTCTTGAATAAAGGTAATTTTTAAACACCGAACATTTTGACATGCATTCTAGGGAAGCGCATAAAGATGGAGTGACTTTGAGCATCAATCTGACAAATGAATTCAGATCAAAAATAAACTCTATAGCCACGACAGCTATACTTTTCGTGGCTCATAGATTAAACACTGTTTAAGCAATGACAGAATTCTAATCATACAAACCTGAGACACGTTCAAGGTGTTTAGGGGACTGCACTGCTCTTCAACGTTCTCCACTGCACCAATAAGTTTGCTACCCCTCGAAGCCTGTATCGCGAGGTATTGATCTAAAACGGGAATCCCGCGATTCCTTATATCGCTCTCAGTTAGCGAATTCACCATTAACATTACCCATATCGGTCTTTTACGTTCCCAATCTTTAGTTAAAAGTTCGTAGAGTCGATCAGCGTAGGGTGTCCCGTGAGTTCCGTACCGACTGTCCTTTCTATGCAACCACGAAGGAATCTTTCTCCTGATGTATTTTAGATGAGATTTCAAGCGTTTGTACATCCTTCGTGGAATGATATGTTTTAGCAACTTTCCCGTAGGCAATAGCTGACATTTTACGAGAGCTCGCATAGTGCTTTCGTTGGTCAAGTCCAGTTCAAAATACACATTTTGGCTGTTCGTGAAAGCCTCTTTGCTGTTAATAGGTATGTAGTCCCATACTCGAGTATAAGGTACGTGGATTGTTCCAAAGAAATACGCTGGTGGAGACCTCTTAATCAACCATAGGAATGAATTCAACTCAGTCTGAGACTAAAAATATAAACAAGAGTGTTTTCGCTTGGAGGATAAGTATTTCAATTTCAATTAAAAAGACGGTCATAAAGTGGGCTTACTGCGTGTAATACGATTATAAATATTCAAAACATATAAACTTACTGTCGAATCTTGACACTTTTCTAAAGCAACCCGCGACGTCGTAACTTCAATACTTCCCTGTCACACACAATAAAAATTTACAAGATTGATACATGAATTTTAAGTCGTCTTTGATCAACCATATTAATGCTTTACTTAATGCGATTTGTTTTCAGTCTGTCGACCAACTTACGCTTAGAATTATAACCCAAAGTATTACGTGAAACAATTCGGCCATTCCTCCATCGATCTCGCCAGAAGATGGGCTGACGGCTTAGTCCAGTTTATTCGTTTCTTAGGCCACCAATCCATCGGCTCTTCGCACTCATGTTTCTTAACAGACAATTTTTGAAGTCATGTCACCAAGTTCACTTATAGAGTCTTCACGACTGAGTGAGGATGTCTATGATTGGTTCAAAGTGTTGAGTAATTGGAACAATAATTCAAGAGACCTCTAAACAAAAGCGGACTGTCCCTTTGTGCATAAGCAAGAGCGGTGTGCTAGTGACTCAAAAACTGACCTTAATTGAGTCGGTTTGAAGTTACTTCAAATCGATAATTTAGCTGTGAGTGGTGCTGCGTTAAGAATAAACCCACGAGTCGGTTAGCTGTGAGGTCGTCAAGCTTAAGTGAGTTAGAGTAATTGTCACTGCAAGTCCCTGGGGTCTAAGCATATCACAGGAACCGCTATCCTCGTGGCTGCAATTCAAACACTAACGCACCAATGAAAACCATTTGCTCTTACTTCCATTCTTCACGACCCTTTGATTTTAACCTTATTGTGTGTGTTATTAAAGCTAAGTGGAATGTAAAACCATCTGTTTATCTGAACCATGAAACAATCAACCACGAATTCCGAGCGAGAACTAAGACTGAAGGAAAAAAGAAAAAAAAATCCAGCAGCTTTCAAAAGCTCCGCAAAGCACTTAGCTTTGTATATTGACTATGTACTTAAATGTCAGATACACCAGTATTAGGGGCCAAATGTAAGGATTATACTTAAGCTGGTGCAAGCTCTAAGTAAATGGTTTTTACTTATAGAGCTATTTAAGAAGATTACCTATTATTCCAGTTAACTTTAGTTTGCGCTAGAGTTCGCGCGGTAGTGTCGACAAGTAGAGAATCTTAAACACATCTGCAAACCTTTTATTATTTGACAAGTAAATAGAAAAAAGTCTTTAGGATTAAAGAAAAAGAATATAAAAAAGAGTTTCATGTTGGGTATAAAATATATTAAGAAATGCCGTCTTTGGTGAGAAGGTTTGCAAAAGGTAAGTGAAATGCAGGAAAACGCGGATGAAAACGTGGTCATGTCTGCGAATGTCGAGTAAAGAAAGAAAGTCTATTCGTAAAACTAAAATAAAACGCTTAAAATTATAAATGGATTACTATGGACTACCCAGGAAGTCTTGCACGGAGGAATGTGAAAATTAAAGAATATAAGCTCTGTCCGCTATGCGTTTTTTCCCTTTAAAGCCTAATGGAAATAGCCGCAAGCTTCAAAGGAAAAAAAATAGTACATTGGTTTGAATTATGAACCTTAATCGCAATACACAGAAGTGCGGCTTCTTATTAAGATAAGGAAGGATACAGTTAAATTAGCTTCAGAAAGCAGGAATAAACACGTCGTTCTGTACGAGAAAGTGGCGCCGCCTAGATTTACAATGTCTTCATTTCACAGTTTTAAAATTTCTATCTTTTGGACTTTAAAAAATGCAACATTTGAGGAGGGATTTTTATTTTGTTATTTTTATGCCTGTGTACATTGTGCGGTGAGCGAAGAGAAATCTGGAAGATTCGTATTCACTAGAAACAGAAGGTTGTTGACCTGATCACGTACAGTTTGATGAAGAATCATTTCAGCCGACCAGGGATGAAAGATTGAATTCGTGTGAGATGACAAACAGAAAACAGCAAAGAGAGATACCGCTAGATGACACGATATGTAAGTCAGTGCAAAAAGGCCTTTGGTTGCGCTGTTCTGTTCTGTTCTGTTCTGTTCTGTTCTGTTCTGTTCTGTTCTGTTCTGTTCTGTTCTGTTCTGTT
>NW_022261516.1:190780-203650 GCF_009602425.1 Actinia tenebrosa | reverse complement strand
TGGGTGGGTGCATGGGATAGAATAATGACGCTAGCTTTTACTAACTGACTGCATGATTTATTATCCAGGTGTTTTGAAGGAATGGTTTGTGTCAGATCTATTGACACCATTGTATTATAACAACATCACATCAGCCATGAATGAGGAATGGAAGAACAACCACAATAATGTGAATGTCAGCGAATCAGTGAAGGGATATCTCGTGGAATATATCGGTAAACCAATGGTCGAGCTGTTAAGGTATAATAATGTACCTACCCTAACCGCAAATTAATGTAACAAATGCACATCGGTTTTTATGCCACTTTCCTCTTATCGACGATAAATTCAGGGCTTTAAATAAAAGCCGGACAACGCACAAATGTCCGCTCAGAATTGACATGAGTGAAAAACGTCTGCGCATGCTCTGAATTCGTATGCAAATTAGTCAAAACATACGTAAATTTGACTTTCAAACATGCCTGATAAATTGGACTTCACAAAATGCCAAAACTTAGTGTCTATGCTTGAAACTTAAGGCTAATTCTTTCATATTGTGTTTGTTAATACAGTATCTTGGTCTGACAAAAGTATACTCGCGAACCTTTTTGTATACTTGGAGAAAACAAACATTTACTCTCTCACTCAAACTCTTCAAAATTCTTAGAAAACGTGCTGAAGTGCACGCATGCGCAAACGTTTTTCTCTAGTGTCCCCAGAATTGCCCTATTTCATAATGACGTCACGGTTTGCTTACATCAGGTGAAAATGATAGAAATTGAGGCTAAATTTAAGCTTGATTCTCTTCTTTCGAGATATTTAGCGTAATATTTAGTTGTTCTTGCCTTCACCAGCTTATAAACCGAATTTCATTGTGATTTAAGATGTGTTGTTGTTATTCCATCTCCCTCCAGCGACCGTGATCCCCAGCGTTAAAACAATAGTTCGTTTTGTTGTGACGTCATTATAAAATAGCGCAATTGGAACTTGTCCGGTCAAACATTTGCCTTGCCGGTCATTCTGACCATTAATGTTGAGACAGAAATGAAGTTTAACAAATTCAAGATAAAAGTAATTTTGCCGGGCATCTTGACCGTCGACTAACCTGCTGTTATTTTAACCCGTGTGAATAGACCAGTTTCGAATTCCAAATTACCGCTGTGTTCCTTGATTACAGACTCATTTGCACAGGGTTAGCCTCGTATCAGTGTTTAAATATTCACAAATACCAACGGTAAAGTAAAGAATGCGCAACTTCAACAACACAAACACTTTGAAACTCGATGTACTTTGACAGGAACACGTGAATATTCTGCACAAACTCTAGCCTAACACTGTGCAAATGAGTCTGTAATCAAGAAACACAGCGGTAATTTGGAATTCGAAACGGGCCTATTGCGTCATCACATTGTCAAAGTAGTGTGGACAGTAGCTTCACGATTTTGCTACCTAACTCTTCATTCTAGGTATCTTCAACAAGAGCATCTGCGTCACTGCGTCCCCAGTTCTGTGTCTAGCGGTCTTGCCAACCTTCCTCTCAAGTACGTGTACACAGACGGAATAGCTAATCATTCCAGACCAACAGACCCCACCCTACCCCTGACAGATAAAGTTTTGAATGGCACGAAATTCTATGAAATGGTGATGCCGTATTTCACGACTAATACTATGACGCCAATTGAGGTTAACAAGCTGGGATACGAAATGTTGGATAAACTTTACCCGAAGGTAAATGATAATTATATTAATCATATATTGATTAAAATGACTGCCATGTTGGATATAATAGCAAAACCAATGGCCTACTTCGATGATACGGCGGCCATCTTGCCAGGGGCGAAGCAAAACAAAGATGACGGAAAATATKTAGAATTACGTGTGTTTGTCTTTCTCTTATGGATAAAGGTAATCGATGTGTCATCGGTCTTAATTCATCTTTTTTTGCTGTATTCTCTTGTGGTGAGCTGTTAAGAGAGAATTCTTTTCGCATTCAAGCAGTGAGCGCCAAAAACTATTTTCTTGAAGAAAGGCTGTTGTACAAGGCTAAAATCTTGTTATTCGGAAAGTTTAACTTGTTTGGAAGTGGAGATGACCGATGAAAGTGGAATCAAAGTATTAACCAAAAGCAAAAATGTTATTCGAAAATGAGGTTTAGGCCTTCATTTGCTTATTTCCCATATATTTTCTATAAAAAAAACCTGACAAAGCAACATTATAACACAAATGCAACAAAACAATTGGCGTCATAACTGTTACAAAGCTTTCATTTGCCCTCTGAACGAATACGCAATAGACCCGCCGCTCGCACTGAGTCCCTAGAGGAATTGTTCTGGGGACAAAACAATGGATTTTTTTGCATAAGAAAAGACGCCCTATCCTCCAGAACAATTCCTCTAAAAAATCAATCACATCTATAGTGTGCGTGAGGTCTAAAACTGAGCACAGGTGAACTCGAAATGGTCGAAACTTTCCAAAATGTGGACAATGTTTTGTTTTCATGTTTTCCATACCAAGGCCGTTCAAGTCGCCAGAGAAGTCACCAAAATATACAACGACAACGCCACAGCTGTAATGGAGTTCCGTAAGATTCTGAATTCATCAGATAGCTACTTCAACAAAAATCCATTCCCACAGAACGAAAGCAACGAAGAGGCTCACAAGCTATGCAGTGATGTGCAAGGTGCTAAAACATACTGTCCTACTCGTTGGCTAACGATACAGAAATGGTTCGAAGAGGCTAGGAAGGTATAATCATAATATGATAAAATGTATTTATAAAAAGGATGTAAATACGATTAACTTATGGCCCCTTGTTTTTAACCTTTTTAGATATTTTAGTTGATCTCTTTAGAGAAAAGGCCTGCGTGTTGTTGTATTGAACCCATATGACCTATTTATTGCACAAAGTACAAGCTCGAATAAGATGCAGAGGCTGATCCAGGGGATGTCCTGAGGTACACCCCCCACGAACACCCCCCACCCCTAAAACCATAATTACTCTTACATCTTTTTCAAAGCGATGCATGATATCACTATATACATTTCTTCATTTGGGACACCCCCTAATTGATTCCTGGGTCCCCCCTGATCTGTATCTTTGACTGTACCGTGTTTTGTCCACATGTTTTCAGGTGATGAGTTTGTTGGATCCCAAGACAGTTAACATGTTCTACTTCACTGGATCTAAACACACCACACCCAATTGTCCTGTGGATTTGAAGCCCGATCTCAATCCCTCTAGTGGTGCCCAGAGCTACTCGGCCAGCAGCAAGACCTGTTCCACAAGTGCTTCGTATTACATCCCATTCTTCCTGGAAAGAATGGGCCCAAGGTTCTCTGAGTGGAGTATTAATGCACATGAAGCAAGACCAGGCCATCACTTGCAGGTATTGAATGAACATGACCAGTTAGGTACAGTACATGACATTTCTATTGGCCGTACACCCAGCTGATCTGAGAAAAAATATTAGTCAATCAGAATAGAGAAAAATTGTCAAAACTGAGTTTTCACTTTTTCTCTTGAAATTGTAGATCAGTCCTGGCTACCAAATGAAAAAAGTAACGCTTTTAAGGTTGATAGCAGTAACATAATAACTAGTGCGTTATATTTTTATATTGCAAAAGTTTTTTTTTTACGCTGGTCAATTTTCACAGGCTTCATCACACCTCATTTTTGTAGTGACGTCATTCTACGTCACTATTTCAGATCAGCTGGACATTATATAAGTGGACACCCTTAATTATAAACAGATGKCTAATATATACCATATAATATATCCCATATTTACTGTAAAACAAACCTCTAATAGTCGTACACATTATTAAGTGGACACCCATCATTATTAAACACACAGCTTCTTGCACGGCCTCAAACTGTATTTTCCCCACTATGTACTGTAAAACAAACCTCTAATAATCGTACACATTATTAAGTGGACACCCTTCATTATTAAACACACAGCTTCTTGCACAACCTCAAACTGTATTTTCCCCACTATGTACTGTAAAACAAACCTCTAATAGTCGTACACATTATTAAGTGGACACCCTTCATTATTAAACACACAGCTACTTTGCACGGCCTCAAAAATGTCCCCGAATATATGCTGTAAAACAAACCTTTCTTCAGCTAGAAACTTTTATCGAGCGGAGATACCACATTTGCGCAGGTCGCAAGATATGTGGTAAACTTGTTCTTCAGATTATAAACGTATTGTGATTGTGTTTCTATATGGTAACAGGTGCAAGGGAGTGTCGAGCATTTTGGAGACAATTGCAAAGATTCAATTGGTTGGTTGGATAAAAAGAACTCCTACACTGCTTACGATGAAGGCTGGGGACTGTATGCAGAAAGTCCATTGATTGCTGAGGATACTGACACTTATAAAGACGAACCGATGCAGAGATATGGAATGTTACAGATGCAGGTAGGACATTGACAGCTATGGTATATACAGAAAATATGGCATGGCACAGACGCAGGTAGGATACTGGCAACTATGGTATATACACAAATATAGGATGGTACAGATGCAGGTAGGATACTATGGCAATTATGGTATATACACAAATATAGGATGGTACAGATGCAGGTAGGATACTATGGCAACTATGGTATATACACAAATATAGGATGGTACAGATGCAGGNTACACAAATATAGGATGGTACAGATGCAGGTAGGATACTATGGCAACTATGGTATATACACAAATATAGGATGGTACAGATGCAGGTAGGATACTGACAGCTATGATAAATGCACAGATATAGGATAGTACAGATACATGCCCCTTCAATTGATGTAAAAAAAGTCGCTTTTACATGGTCTCATGAAGTTCACATCACAGTGAGAGACGTATGAAAAAAAAAAATTTTTTTTTACCTTTGTCTTGTGATGTCTACATCCAGTGAAAGGACCTTAGAAAAATTCGCTCCACATCGTTTCATGACTACACCTAGTGGAAGGCATTTGAAAAAGTCGCTCTCACATCCTGCGAAAGGACCTTTGAACATCTTAATGAACTGTCAAACCATATATTCGTCCATTTAGTTTCACCTTTTTATCTTACTTTTCCCTACTCATGAAATATTTTTCATCGCTGGAAAATAAACTTCATATCTTCGCGCCTTCGTCTAATATTCTCTATACATATATATATTAGCCTAAATATCATAACGAATTGTTTTCTATTTCAGATATGGCGGGCAATTCGTCTAATAGTAGACACTGGTCTCCACTATACGGGAATGACAAGGTCCCAAGCCTTACAAATGCACAGCGAGAAAGCCTGGGATGACACAGACGTCGCAAAGAAAGAAGTGACTCGCTATCAGAGCGTTCCTGGACAAGCCACAGCATATATGATTGGTCAACTAGACATCATTAAAAACAGAAACTTTGCCTCAAAGCAACTAGGAAAAGAATTTGACCTGAGGGACTTTCACTATCAGGTGTTATCCCAGGGATCTTCACCGCTAGAGTACCTCACGGATCAGATCCATCGTTATGTTGAATGTAAGAAAGATTCCAGCAAGACCGGCTGTGATGAAGTTCTTCGTCCGCCCAAAATATCCTCCACTAAATCAAAAAAACCTTCTTTGGACGATTTCTTGAGGCCTATTAAACGGCCTGATAAAAGACATTTCTTTTAGGCCCATCTAAACAAATGAAATATCCTGGATTCATCTCTAATTTTCTTTTTTTCAATTGCATTTTGAAAGTTCCATATACGACTTTCACAACTGCCTGCTGCTAATTTGCATAAACATTAAAAATCAATGTTTTTGAAGTGAAAACCCTTTTAAATCATTGATCTTGTTGATTTAGATAAGGCGTGTGAGTTTCTACTTAAATTAATAAATCCTTTACAAGATGTGAGCATGGTATGCAGCCAAATTCTACAAAATTCTCTGGAAATAGTTTTCGTGAAGTATTTTCTCAAATAGCATTAATAGTTTCTGGTCAAAAGGCTTCATTTGCTCTATCTGAAAAAACTGAGTTATGAAAGTCGTCTATAGACACCTATATTATATATTAGATCATTAGTTGATTGAGATCTGTCTGATTCTAGCTTGTTTCTGCTTTGTTGATTTGAAAACACAAGGTCCTGTTACACTCTACAGTCGTTCAGGAAAAAAATTCGGTTACAAGTTTTAACTTTAACTTTAAAAAGAGTGTAGAAAATATAGCTCTTTTTCAGTTTATGCAACATGAAATCGAAAAATACCAGTTGATTGAGCGTCTGTAACACGGAGAAAGCTCTGAAATATTTTCGCGAGACAAATTTTACAAGAAACAGTAGCTTGACAGGGCCTTCGGATTGCGAAAAGACCATCATTGTTGACATGAATTAAAATATACTGATATATTTAGATACAGCTTGGTTCTGCTTTGCAAAATTACAATTTATTGCAGTTAAGTTTTTTTAGAACTACTGATGAGGGGCAAGAGTCCTTATTATATTCTTCGATTGCACGTTACGTCATCGCGGCCATGTTGGTGCCATTTAGCAAAAGATTTCTCATTAGCATCCATTGTTAACGGTACCACAATGGCCGCCACGTTTTTGTCTTTTAACTCTCTTGGAAATGTTTGCAACCCATCAATTATTGGGTTCTTTAATTGACCAAATTTTTAATTTTAAAAATGGTGTCTGACTATCTGCTCTTTCACTTGTTGTAATGCACATTTCGCTTAAAAAATATGTTAGTACTTTTGCAATCTATTTGATTACAGCGCGTTGGCCAGCAAAGGGACCGAAATAGATTTAACCTAAGAAAATTTCTAGCCAATTTTTTTTGCTTTTTTGTTTTTGTTTTTGTTTGTTTGTTGCACATTTCGCTTAAAAAATATGTTAGTACTTTTGCAATCTATTTGATTACAGCGCGTTGCCCAGCAAAGGGACCGAAATAGATTTAACCTAAGAAAATTTCTAGCCAATTTTTTTGTTGCTTTTTTGTTTTTGTTTTTGTTTGTTTGTTGCAAAGATTACGAAATAATTTTAAATATTTGCGGTTACGCTAAGTGAGTTCACGTGTAAAAGCATAAATGCTCGCTGTCTGATTGGCTAACTAGTAAAAAATTAATTGGGTGGCAACGGTAGGGCGCGTCGCACTTCTAATATCAAGACAATGATTTAGTCCTTGAGATGTAAGCGTTAGTTGTCATTTATAGTTCATTTCCAAATTTGCACTCGACTGCTTTCGAATTCCAATACATACACTTGAGCATCAGCTGTAGCTATGACATCAATTGGTCGGTTCATGCAGCCAACGCATGGGCCGCCATAGCTACCAAATGACCTTATAAACTCGCCTTCTTGTGTGAAAAGTTGAACACGGTGATTATAACCATCACAGACAAGAATCATGTCTGGACCATAAACAGCCAGTCCACGTACACCATTAAACTGACCGTCTCTTTCTCCCTTTTCTCCAAACTTGTACAAGAAAACTCCATTCACATCAAAAACACGAACAAAGTCTTGGTCACAAGATACAAAGTATTTCCCGTTACCATAGGTGATGTACTCAGGCTGTTCATTATTATCAGGCATATCAAACTCATGACCTAAATCTCCTTGTTTACTGAACACCTTGATACTTGGTTTGATATCCAGTTCTCCATTTCCCCTACAGCAAACTGCGATGTTTTTATTATCATTGCAACACATTCCATGCCCTACCAGCAATTCCTCGGGTGTATTGAAAGTTCTTACGTAAGTACCGTTCAAGTCAAACTCTTTTAGCTTGACATCATCGTGCGATCCATCACTGACAATTATTCTGTCGTCATTAAACACCACTCCAAATGGAAAAAAGAGTTTACCTTCTCCTTTTCCTTTGCTGCCAAAATCTCTCAAATAAGTTCCATCACGCCTGAATATTTGAATACGGTGATTGAGACTGTCAACAATAGCAATCTCTCCATTATCACTGACTGCTATCGACTGGGGACTGTTCAACTCTCCTCTTCCACATCCCTTTCTTCCGAAGATTTTCACAGGTTTGAACAACTCATTTACGTCCAGTATATCTACATTCAGAGGCGAGTTCTCGATCCTTTCTCCTTCAATATTCACCAGTATTTCGTACCTTCCCGCTTTCTCTGCTTTATAACTCACACGGTATTTTCCAGTTTGCTCTTCAGACACTTTCTTTTCCACCTCCTTGCCCTCCACATCTTTGATTCTAACATCGATAGACTCGATTCTTGTGGGACACACTTCTCCTTCTGTATTCCTTGTGATGATGTAAAAGTCGTTTTCAAAGGTGTGACAGACGTTTTTCAGCGAAGCAAATGTGCACTGTGAAGGGTCTGGCATAATAGTCCTTGCGATCTTGCTAATCACCGATTGCATGACTTCCTCGGCTGTCATGTAACGCGTTGTCAAGTCACCAGTTACAAAAGAAGGCGGCGTTTCCAGTAATGTCTTACAGATGGCCTTATGGTCATCTTTGCTCTCTATGATGTTATATAAGACTCCTTTATCTTGTAGATCCTGCCACTGCTGCATGAACGACGATAACTGCTCGATTCCATTCTCAATACAAAGTTGTTCTTGATCATTTGCTGTAGTTTGTTCTTGAAGTTTCTGCTCCAGGGCACTTATCATCGCTGTGCTGTGATCTCGCACCATCCTGCAAAGCATTTCTTCTGCTCGATGAACTTCTTTCTTCCCCAAATCAAACTCTTGTCGGCTTTTTTCCTTGCTTTTCTTGGACTTCTCCAGTTCTTCCTCAAATGTTTCCTTCAGCTGCTTGGCTCGGTTGATGCTTTCTTGAATGTCTTTTCTGCCATCTTCTGCAGCTTCTGCTAAACTCTGCAATTGGTGATTTTGATGATTTGATGCAAGGCACTTCTGACACACGCAGCGTCTACATTCCTCTTCTTGGCAGAAATATAGAAGCTTTTCTTCTTCGTGCAACTTTTCTTTGCAAACCATTTCGTTCTCAATAAAGCTTTTTACATTCTCTTCTTTGAACTCAACGAATTTCTTTGGSTGATGTTTATTTCGAAGTTGTTTGATTTTCTCGTGGGTTTTGATGCATTCTTCACATATGGAGCCTTCACACTGTGGGCAAAATGCAACCAGGACTTTAGATTGTTCGCAGCTGCCACAATCAGATAATCCTAGAKCGGCGTTGCTTTTCATGGCTTGAAGTAACTTCAGGAGAGAATCGAGGTAGAATGAAGAGCGAAGCTTCGAAGAATCGCCGTCTGGTACATCTATCGTYGTGTTGCACTCCGGACACTCCATTTTCTTGTTGACTTGATCCCCATTTTTTGCATACCACTGAGCAATACATTGTGTACAGTAACTATGAAGACAGGGAAGAGTTTTGGGGTCGGTAAATATATCGTGACAGATGKAACAAATTAACTTGTTCTTTAAGTTATTGATAATAGCGTCTGAAGAAGCCATTTCGTTGAATATGTTGGGAACATTAGGAAGTCAAGGATTTGTATATAAATTTTGAATGTCGTCAGCCCCATCAGCCAATCAGAATGGTTGTTATCGCCTGGTTGTTTTCCAAGAAACGAAGGACAATGACCTCGTTTCCTAAGATTTTGGCAAATAGTCACTTATGACAGTTGTTTTGTCGAAGAGGAGCAGTAATCGATCTTCAGTCAACTTCCTCAGTTTCCAAGAAATGTTACATTCTTTTACCACAGGAAGTCCACTATTAGCGAAGACAAAATATAAATTTTCGATTCTTTCTTGGTGCTGAAGGCAACTTAAGCATCGCAATAGGCAAGGATAATGARTTTGGAGCTAAACAACACCCTGAAAAACAAAACAAAAAACTAACTGAGAATATAATAAAGCTTGCTACACCAAGAAAGATTGTCACACACAAACGTTGCCTAAACTCGTGATTTCGTTGTTAATCGCTTCTGGAGTTAATAACCTGAATAGAGAGCATCAATAATTGGAATAAATAAGTCATCGAACAAACGGGTTAACAAAAGCAAAGCTCATTATGCTGCAACTGAATTAGGGAATTTTCCCTGTTACTATTAATAGACCCCTTGCACTCATCCCTGACCTTGGAGTCAAAACAATGAAAAATATTAACATTCAAAAAATCGATCGTCAAGGAAAGAAAAGATAGATCTAATTCACTCTTTCTCGATTTCATTCTACAGGTCATTTCCAAGAGTATCATTTCTTTGTTTAACGGTTGTGCATGAGAAGACCAAGCTAGAGAGTGACAAGCGATCACGATCTGGAATAGAAAGTTTTCTCAAGGTTGCGTGCGCATCCAAATTTAAGGAAATTTAAGGACCACGATACCAGAATAAAAATATTTTATAAAATAATTGGGATACTACGCGCGCTATGATTGGTCGAAAACCATGTTTGATGAGAGTATCAAAACACGCTATCGTCATTTTTAATCTATCGCGCGCGCTCATTGGTCAGTTTGAATAAGACGGCATGTAGGGAGAATTTACTTAAATTTGCTTTTTTTCGATCTTTTCGCGAGTTTGTTATTTTATAAAACAAATCAAAAACAGTTTTCTGTGTTTGATACTCTGATCAAAACACTTGGGATGTTGGGAGAACACTCGAGAAGCTGGAAACCACTGCGCTACGCGTCGTGGTTTCCTACGCTCATGCATTGCTATCAAAAAAAATTTCGATAATAATTCTTCTCAATTTTACTGRATTTGCGTTTTTCAGTTYYGTGGCCCGTCAAGTTGGATGCGCACGTAACCTTGAGAAAACGATCTATTAGTGCGAGGAGTTTGTAACTTAGCTATAAATGAATAAAAGTGTATTAAACTTAATGTGGAGTGCAACAAGAAATCCTATATAATATGTAGACTTATATATGACCAACTCTGTGACCGGCTAACTGTGGAAAACCAGTGTAAGGAAACCTGAATTTCGATTAATTGTCAGTAATCACCATCATGACATTTGGTGTCCACTTTTAAAGTGCTTATAAGCCTTTATACAATATTTTCAGAATTGATTCTTCAGATAGTGAATAGTTGATTGTGAAAATAATTCGTCATTTGAATGTCGGGTCTTTAAGATACGAAGGTTTATATTTCCAATATGTTAATGACTATGACGTAACATAAGGGATTTGAGTTATTTTGTGGCAATTTTTAATATTGAACGCTGAACATTTTTTGAAAACAAAATTGTAAGAACCTTTACGTGAGTCACGAGTAAAAGGGTGATGCTTTTAAAATACTGTATTCCAGAACGAGTGCAGTGTTGTATATTAAATGATCCCTTATGTTACGTCATAGTCATTAACATATTGGGAATATGAACCTTCGTATCTTAAAGACCCGACATTCAAATGACGAATTATTTTCACAATCAACTATTCACTATCTAAAGAATCAATTCTGAAAATATTGTGCAAAGGCTTATAAGCACTTTAAGCCAATGGTGTAAAAGTACCTTATATAGTTTGTTTAGGTCGTACGTGGTCTTGGTAAAGATCAGAGAGCTACGAAGAGACAGAGAAAGGTATACGTAGAGGGACTCCAAACTAACCAAAATGGCTCTTCAGAATTCTCCCCTTTTGTTCTTTTTGGTTATGGTAAGTCATTTAAAGGAAACATGTCGAATCGATGGTTTGTCATGCATACTATATTCGCCTTTCAGTTCTGGGATGCTTTTGCGATTTAGACTTTATTTTCTAGCTATCATTCGTTTGTCTGTTCGTTGTTGTCTTTTTTTGATTACGCTATTCAAAACGGAACTGTTCAAGACTTTCACTTTCGAAGACTGTTTTAGTAATTTCCTTACCGCACTGAGTAGATAAAAAAGCAGTATTTTGAAAGCATTTGCAGATTAATTTACTATTTTAGCTTACTATTTTCCAGTCAGCCTGAATCACTGGTTTGCAGTATAATGCAGATCAACTTTAATTTACAACTCATGCAGCACTTTCAATTTATTAAGCATAAAGTGTTTTTTGCAACTCAGTACTTTCACTTTATAGGTCCAATGTAAGCTGCTACATATTTTTGCAACGTTTCACTTTAATTTCAATTTACGTAGAAGTAAACATTCTTTTCAATAGTTCACTTCTAAGATATGCTTCGGCTTCGCTTGTGACACAAAGGTTTTAGAACGAAGCTACGTGCGAAATTAAATTTATTCTTTTYTCCTTTCGCGAATCACTTCTTGGAAGTGGTTATTCATGATTAATTTGCTTCTATCCAATATTTCTATCAGGAAAAATACCAGAAAACTTTTTTTTCGAAACTACAACATCAAGGYTGATCTAAATAAATGAATTTTTAGTGTTTTCTGTCGATGGATGACTGGAGAACCTGGAGAAAAGCAGACCACTGAACCAAGCAAGTGGTCGCAAAACAAACTTTATTTGCGTCCAGGATATATCAAACCTGTGTGCCGTTCGATAGGACATGCTTTCTCGCGGATTTTGTCCTTAGATATTTTGTAGTATTTGCATTTTTCATGCTTTCTTATTTATCATCTAGTAACTTAACTGTATCTGCGCGGAAATATTTATTCGCATGGTTTTTGGTCATGGAATGAAAGTTCTCACTTTCAAAATGCTCATACATGAAAACAATAAGGAAATCAGTATTTTCAGCCATACTTGCTTTGGTCCATTGTGCACCGTCAGTAACACTTGATGGTACGGTTCAACCTTAAACGCAAAACAATAGCTTTGTTCTATGGAGTTTCCAAACCATGTTATTCCGCTCCATTAATTATGGCTCCACCTTCCAGGAGATAATGTTGCTAAATAACCCMTGAGTCAAAAATCAAACATAGAATATTTTTTATTTTATATAAGTTAGGATAATGATCATTCCTTCATTCTTTATCATAGGTGATTAACTGGATTCCAGGCTTGTCTCAGGTTAAATCACTATATCAAGTC
>NW_022261516.1:119746-138736 GCF_009602425.1 Actinia tenebrosa | reverse complement strand
GATTTATCTAATCATCTCACCAATGTTCCATATCCTGGAGGAATATTGTACCTGCGACGAGTCCACGTATAACTGACTTAACCATCCCTATAGCATTGATTTATCTAATCATCTCACAAATGTTCCATAATCCTGGTGGAATATTGTACAAGGCTCAAAGCTGAATAATCCTTTGAAAGTACCTTGGCGCCTCGCTTGAGCGCATTGTGTTTGACCAGTGAACCAATGTATGGAAAATGGTGAATGTTATCTACTAATGTTATGTTATTTGTCAGTTAGTTATTCAGGCTGTAGACCCTCTTATATCTTTTGCAAGATGCTTGAGCACTGTTAAAAGTACTGGTTGCTTAGACTCGAAAGCGAGGCATTTTCAGTCAAGATTTTTCGCGCGGTATAGAGCGTTTTCACATGACGTCACAGCCACCATATTGGTGTACCGTTGACAATAACTTAGTGTTAGTCATTAGTCTCTTTTGTTAAGTAAACCTATGTGAGCTGCCATCTCTGGCTATTGTCAGTTAGCCTTCTAGGGACTGAGTGAAAACACGCTGTTTGTGGTAATCTCAAACAAAACTTTAAAAACAAGTTAATAAATGCATATTTTGAAGTTTCTTTTAGGTTAAATGCAGGATTATAAATTTTTGAAAAAAATGTAGCTCACTTCGGACAAAATCTTTTCATAAAGGTTTCTAGACTGATCTTCTAAGGTTTCTTTTCTTTTCTTGTTTTTAATTAGGTTTCTAGTTCTTCGGCGTTCGGCCTCAGGCTATTGACTCATAGCCCATGATATTGCCTATTTTACACTATAGTTCCAAAGGTTTCTTAAGAATAGTGGCCGAGATGTCATGTCTGCCTGCGATATTTAWGAAAGCGCTCGCGCATCACGAAAATCATCTATGGACCATTTTCTCAAAGTTGCGTGCGCATCCAAATTTAAGTACTTTGAAGGGCCACAATACCAGAACACGAGTATTATCATGCATTGCTATGAAATCTTTTTACTAGATTGCCTGTGGCAGCCCAGTCGTAAAATGTTTTTTTTGTCGTCTCCTTCTCACGGATAAGTGCATTCTTGCGTACTCATATATTTGAATGACGTGTTCATAGATTCTGGGCTTATAGATTGGCTTAGCAGCTGAGGATGTAATTCCGGGCTTTAGAAGTAATATAATTGGAAATAAAAGAAGATTTTTAGAATCGTAATTCAGATATTTATTAGTATTTAGTACATCTACTCAGTCGGCAGTATTCTGGCTTCAATCGCGTGGGTTAGTAGAGCCTAAAGGAAAATACGGCTTTCAGTCTCCAGTTAGTCTTGTTCGGTAAGGATTCATAAAATCAATTATTCTCCTCTTTAAATAAAAAACTGCCTTCTCAATTTTAATGAATTTGCGTTTTTCAGTTTTGTGGCYCGTCAAGTTGGATGCGCACGCGACCTTCAGAAAAAAGTTGCTGTCTATTTTCAATGCAATCTTCGATTTCAATCATACCTAATTTTCAATGGCAGTCAATTTTTTTGGGTAATCCGATTATACTTTTTAAAAGCAAACTTTGAAAAACTTATTCATAAAACAAAAGCTATACACGCGTAGGCTTCATTAGTTTACAGACGTCGCCAAAGCAGTTTTGTTTACTGCTTACCTGCTGATTATTCTACTGAAGTGAAACTAAACTTGGAGTATTTGATCTAGTCAGTTGGCTTGGAACATGTAAGATAAGATTTATCACTAGCTTGAGCGACTAATTGATTACTAATGTGCATCATGTATAGAAATTTGAATTACCTTCAATAAAAATGAACACTTAATTAAATCATAAGTTCATAAATTTTTATGTCGAAATATACAAGTACATATCGCTCGACAGTTTGTCTTTTTTGCTTGMACTATCGCTGTTGTACCATCAAAGACGAAATAGATCAAGTTTCACCTGCCTGCTTAGAAATGCTGGATATCTCGAGAAAAAAACGACCATCAGTCATTGGTCATCAGTTTTCAGATATTCCACTCATTATATCCTCTTAGAGATAAGTCCCATTTTAAAAATAAAAGCATTAATACATTTAAAAAAATGCTCTTAAAGCGATTGAATAGTAATGTTCTCCGACCTCGTGCTTCCACAGAAGTCCAAGTACTCATTTTTAAAAGATAAAATGATTGCTCTTATCTCCCAATTAAATAAGTAATCCAGCATTGGATTTCTAAGAACGTCAAGATACGTCGATCAGTTCAATGTTTAATAATTTGTACGCGCTCGTTTTGCTAATTCTTTTTGAGACTAACTCGATATTCGGGGATTTATCATGTACTGTTTAATAAACGAACAGGAGTGTTTTATCAGGATTTGAAAACAAGAGGCGTAGCCGAGTGTTTTTAGACCTGATAAAACACGATCTGCGAGTTTATTAAACGGTTTAAAAAACCGATGATGTTTGTTCTCATACTATACCGAATTCTTTACGAAATGAACCAAGTTTGATAGARAAAATCCAAGTTAAAGTTTATGTAAATGAAGACGAATCTACATCAGATAATAAACCTCCTTCATGGTCATGATTTCTATTGTTTCCTTCATGAATTATTAATGAGTTTTTTAAAGTTTGACACAGATGTTCTTTCCACCTCTCTTGCTGCCTTTAATTTTTCGTTTTAACATGTTCTCGCTATCATTTCTTTTCTTTACTTTCCCTCCATATTTTCATTATTCTTGGTCTGGCTGCCGAAAAGTAAATCTCGCAGTTTTTGATGAGTATGATTTTATAGCCAATCAAAATCGTAAATTTCGTTTTTGCACTGGAGTTGTGCTTATTGCTGTTTCTGGTTCTTTTTATTTTTCCCTTTCTAGTTACTCTGACTGCTTGTTGTTGCTGCTGCATTTGATTGTTGCTTCTGTTATTGCTGATTTTGCTGCTGCTTGCTGTTGTCTTTGCAGATTGCATGCAGGTTTGCAGATTGATGTCGTTATCGTGGCATACTGATTCTTCCCTTCAGCTTTGTTATTGCTGTTGCCGTTATTGCATTTCAATTACTGTTTTGTTGATACTGCATGCGTTTGTTGTTGACTGCAGTGATCTACCCTGATGATATTGCTGATATTGCTGTTGTTATTGTTGCGAGGATGYTTTGGATGTTATTGCAATTGTCTGCTTCAGCTTCTGTCATTGCTGTTGCGGCACTTTGTTGTTTTGTTGATCGGCCGTTGTTGCTAGATACTGATTGGCTGACCCTGATCATAATGCTATATTGTTGCATTCAGTGCTGTTGCTATTGTTGCTGGTGTTATGGGTAATAATGTAGCTGCCTGCTTCAGCTTCTGTTATTGATGTCGTTGTTGCGGCTGTTGTTGATGACTTACGGATTCTTATTAACTTGTTCTAAATTATTGATCAAAATATTTTTCTCGTGTAATTAGTAATAATCTCAGAACTATGCCAAACGGTATAGTCCAGAGCTTTATAAAACAAATTGCATCCTTGCACGATATAACTGCTTCAATTTAGAGCAACTCGCACTCCTTTAAAAATTATAACCATTCTAAAGCATTTTACGCTTTTTAAAACCCTTTTCGTCATCTATTGATCGCCTGATCATTGCCGTGTTTATACGGCGCCAAAATAGGCCAACTACTGCGACGAAAATCTTAACCACGAAATTACGGAAGATATTGACAGTAGGAAATGATAAGTTATCTAACTGCCTGTCAAGGACAATTGGTCATGTGGTTTTTGAGGTGGAGCAGAATCATCTAAAAAGGAAAAGTAAAGTACCGTCCATTTTACTGCGGCATACCATGTTTCCTGACATTTGGATATTTATAATTTTCTCATAAGTAAAACACAAATTGATTCAACTAAGTTTGCAGGCGGCGTTTGTCTGGTTCTTAGAAATAAAATAACACCCAGTTGGTCGAGTCATAAACCACTGTGATAAACGAGGATCTCAATACTCATCTGTCTGTATTCCATGTCGTTTTGTTTGAGTACCTCTTAGACAYCTTCTTGATAACCGAGATCGATATATAGGGCAGTTTGACACGTTTGCTCTAATTAAGTTCGGCACTTCGCACTTCGCGACAATTCTGATGTTTTTCATGTGTCAAAAAAAATTACGCGAAAATATTAAATAAACCTCAATATATTCTTGTATGTTTAATCATATTGCTAGTTTTTAAAAATACATCCCAGAGTAGTGAATATCGAGTTTTTGACATTATCTATAACCTTATTGCAACTGAATTAACTTAAATGGATATAGAGAGAATAAGAGAAAAATATCAAATGCCCTTGGCAGGATTCGAACCCACGTCTTCGGTATTCTAGTCCGATGTATTAACCACTACACTACAAGGACCAACCACGCTGGGAACGCAGCCAGAATATGAAATGTAGGGTAATCGTGAGGATCCCAGAGCGATATTTTTTCTCTATAAGATAAGTTGATGGATATAGTATAGTCTAACCGTAGGTATGATATCTTCGTGCTAATTAATTTTTGTGCCTGAATTTAATGTTTTTATTTTTTAAATTTATTTTACACTTGTAATAATATACTCTGTTACTATTAGCATACCCGCCATTCTCGGGAGCCCAGGGGTAAAGTTCTCTGGCACTCCAACAAGCTCACAAAAATTGTCAACCTCTTGAGGTGGGCTAAACGAATTGGGCTAAACAAGAAAAAAAAAAGCAGATGCCCTACACTTTATTTAGCAACGGAAATTTGAGGATATTTTTTCCACTCTTGCTGTTTCTCTGAGATAAGATTTTAATTAAAACCAACATTGATTAACGACCATAAAAAAGTAGTGATAATACTATGATGCACGAAAATCGTATTTACTAGAAAGTTTTAACACCGGGACTAAACAATTCCTTTATAAATCAATTAGTCAATACGTTTTTATTGATATTGGTCAAGATTGAGTTTAATTAGACCCGAGGGTATAAGATTAATCGGGGAATGACAATGAAGGAACAATCCATGCCTTTGAAAATTGATCAGCAAATAAATTTATCATARAATAGCAAAAATGTTTCTCAAAACATGCTTAATTGTCAATTCAAATGCTCATTCTGGACAAGCATTTCCTCCTTAATAAGGCGCGAATGATTTTTTTACCCACGCAAAAATTAACAGAGAGAGAGAAAAAAAAAACAGGTTTAAAAAGCAGGTTTTGCCAGATTTTGTAGAGACTTGTTACGTTTTTGTCGCATCCAAGTATTTGAATCCGTTCAAGATTTTGGAGAGGATCAGAGTGAATGTAAATTAATGTTGAATTTTGGWGGCTCTCTGCGAGATTCTGAGAAACAGTTGATAGCGACGCCATGTTTACTTCTTCACATGTCAAACCAGTTCGCAAAGCATTCTGGGATACTAGTGTATCCACCTCTGGCAGAGGACTCTCCTCCTCTGGGCAGAGGATAAACTGATAGATTAGTTTAAGAGATAACCTTGCCTCGCAGTAGTCAATCCTCAGAGCTTGATTTCAGGCAACATATAAAAGAATATTGATGACCAATTGAGGGCCAGAATTTTTGCATGACAGCTAACGATCAAGCTAATGTCTAAATACAGACGATGGAAATCCTATTTGTGGTTAGGTTCAACTGAAGGTGAGAGCAATGCCAATTATTTATTAGTGGACCTTCATACCAGTGATTAAATAAAAAAGGAAAAGAAAATCCATTGGAGTTTGTATTTATAGACGTGATAAATTCGAGACTTTAGTTTGTCAGGAGAGAATTCTGTTGATGACGCCTTAAAAAGGAAGTCAAGAAAGTCAGGAAATAAACACGTCGAATGACTTGAGTATTAGACTTGAAATATTAGGCTTGAGAATTGCACAATAACGAGTTGAGAAAGACAAGGAGAAAGGAAAGARAAAAAGAAAGGAATAAGAAAGACATTAGTCGAGAGAGAAAACTCTCCAAACAAGAAAGAGTCACGGTCATTGAGAAAGTGACCAATGTTTTGCTCCGACAGTGAGTCTACAGTATATAAGACTTATTGAACACTAGAACACTTTTAAATGTTATTGTGGCGGTAAGCAAGCAAGAAAGAAAACAAAAGGRGAAAGTAAAGGTTCACGGTAATTATATGTGACTTAGGTTGTTGAAGGGTTTTACATCGAGCTATAGATAGTAGATAGAGGGTAAAAATACAATACTAATAAACTCGTGACCCTCGAAATTACTTAAGATTTAATTAATTTGCTGCTTGTCCATTTATTATTAGTTTTTTTTTCAAACTAAGGAAGGATAGAGGCAGAATTGAAGGTATGTTTGTTGTCTTACTCAACCGGCCCAACACCATCATCGTCTAAATATCCCTTCTTTATGACCTTCTTCTTTTAAAAATCTTTCCTTTATTTTTATTTATCTTCGTTGGCCCCTATCATCATATTTTTCATCTACTTTGTCATTGAATTATCATCATCATCATCATCTATGTCTTTTACCTATATTTTTCTTCTTTTTTTCACACTGATATTAAGCGTTGATGCTATTGCGGGCTATGACGTTATTGCTAAATGAAACCCTATGTAGATCTATAGAATTTATGTTTTGAATCTAACAATAAGAAGCCTTGGTGCTTGGTTATTGAATATCACCAATCGAGAATGCAGTCCGCGCACTATATCATACGATGGTAATGAGTTTTTCCCTTAGTGTTAAAAATGGATATGAAGTAAATTGCTTGAGTGTTTTTGTTCATGAATTATTTAGATTAAACAGGATGTCTCTTTGTTCACAGATCGAGCTTAGCTAACAAGTCAGATGCAATAGAAACGAATGGGAAATATTATCGAAAAATATACCAATCTGACTAGCAAAACAGACAACATCATGGCAAAGAGTTCTCCCTCTGGGTTGCGAATTGGCGAATGCGATGAACTTGTCCAAGGCGCACAATCAGAGTGGATCACCAAAGTCGTGGCCTTCATCWTTATATTTTTATTGTGTATCTTTTGGAATTCAWTTGTTATTTTCTTGATMTACAAGTCAAAAAGGCTTCACAAGGACATGTGYTACTTGGTCGTTAACATGGCCGTAGCCGACATGTTGGTCATGTCACTTGGCTTAAGAGAATGGATGAGTATTCTTCTCTCYAACTCTCGATCATGGAAGATAGGAGGAGCGTTAGGGACTGTAACTTGCAAAATCGTCACTCTGTTTCGATTTGTGGCGCCTATTGTRTCGCTGACGACATTGATCGCAATATCTGTCGAGCGCCTTCGAGCCGTGTCAAGCCCCACCAGGGTACAACCTGCAGGAAAATTGCTTTTCTGTTCCCTGCTAAGTTTGACATGGTTGATTCCTATTGCCTTGTACAGCTACACTCTCTAYGCCTTTGATGTAATATCATTCAGAGACGAATTGTACTGCATTGATCTCTATTTAGATAAAAACGGCTGGGTTCTTTACTACTTTGTATTTTACGTTATCGTTGTCGTGATGTTCTTCACCCTCGTCTTTCTCGACATAGCGATTATGAAGAAGCTGTACAAGACCCAGCGAGCAATTCAGCTTTCTGATTCACAAAAGAAGAAAAGAGAGATCAAGTTCGTACGAGCCGTACGCATGATCACATGCTGTTCAGTGCTGTTTGTCGTTTGCTGGGGCCCGAGAAGCTGTCTACGATTTCTCGATCACCTCAATGTCTTTGAGTTCGATTATTGTGTCACCAAAGATTTCTTTTTCTGTATCGATTTTCTTTTCTATTTGAATTTTTCGTCTTCGCCAATAGTTTATTTTACGTTTTTAAAGGATTTTCGCGATGCCATGAAGGAAACTATCCGCTCTCTTAGGRAGAAATGATGACAAAAAAGTTGGCAATTGAAAAGAAAATGTCATAAGAAGAAGAACAAAGAAAATCTAAACAAATAAGGAAAAGAAAAAAGAAGAAAAAAAGAAAGCAAAAAGAACCAAATAGAGTAGTGAGTATAAAAAGAAAATTTGATTCAAAAGGTATTATGTACATTTTGAATATAAATACATTTTGAGTCAACAAATGACAGAAACTTCTTTAAAAAAGGAGAATCGGAAGRAAAACTGATATATTTGGAAGAAAGACTGAAATTACAAGACCAAGATCGCAAACCCAAACAAATGAGCAAAAATTATGGAAAATATATATAAAACGAAGCAAGAGAGGAATTTAGAATTTAGTAAAGATCAACCAGAAAGATAAGAGAAAAATTAGCAAACAAAAAAAACTGAAGAATGCTGCTTATACTTCAGCGATAGCCTGAAAAACGCCAGTAATCGATCATCAACTKATAGCTTATCAACTTATACTTTATCGCGTCAAAATGCACATAATGCTTCCAGTTTGGAGGTTGCATAACAACCTTACTCTGTAAAAATGAAGTGTAAAAATGTAAAAATAAATAAATAATAATAACAATAATACGTAAAATATCAGTAAATAATAATACGTTAAAACTTTGGGAAAATCTAAGAAAAAAAAATTAATTTTCCAATAGGCTTGAAAATGTATAAAAAGGATGCGCTTTTGCTGATCAAGGCTATTAGCNACGTCTTCCTCTATCTTTTCTGCCTCCAGAACTAAATATTCGTCGGCAAGACTATCAGCAAGATTAAATTCAAAGTTTGGTTCCTCTTCTGGTTCCATTGTCGACTTTTATTAGCAAAATAAATTCGCAAAATCACAGTCCTTACGATAAAATCCTACAGGCGAGTCTTGTTTTCAAAAACATTACGTCATCCATGTGTCTGTCCTCTTAGTGATCATAGCTCTCAGCCAATCAGAATGTGTTATTTACGTGAGTTGTTGTAAAAAGTATATTTTCCAATAGGCTTGAAAATGTGTAAAAAGCATGCGCTGTTACTGATCAAGGTCGAAACGTCTATTTAACTATAATTTAGTCAGAGACAAACAAATGTTATCGATGATAATATGAATCCTGATTGAAAATTTAAGATGTTGACAGAATGTGCTGTTATAGTTTTTTTTTTCTTTCTTTATTTTTGTTTTTTGTGTTTTTGGTTTGGCGTCTTTTACAGATGGATGCCCCTCATGTTGAACAAGCAGAACCCCCTCGTCCACAATGTATCATGAATCACACGGGTCACATCATATTTTTTCTTTTTTTGAAAGAGTCACCTGTGTATTTATACTAAAACAATTATTTGCCTCAGCCTCAGTGAATATCGGAGAATATTTACCTTGCCGCTCGAAGAATCGCGTCTAGGTAAATATTCCCCGTATTCACTTCGCCTTCGGCGAATAATCATTAAATGATATTTTCTAAACACAGATCACGAAAATTAAAAATTAAAATGTGATCACGATTTCGCGGAAATACCCCTTACTGCCCCTGAATTAATAACAGCATCAATCAGCAACGAAAAAGTCAAAGCAGTCAACAATGACAGAAGAAACAGATTCGATCACAGCCAGAACAACAAAATGCAGCAGCAACAACGAGCTAGCAATCATAGTGATAAGGAAGCAGTATAATATGCACAACACGAACACCAAAAGCGCATATGATTTTGGTTTCTACATAAATATTTTGCATCAGCTTTCTTTGGCAAGAATCTGCCCTCCAAAATGAACACTGCGCGCTGTCCTTGTTGGAATCTCCTGAAAATCGTTGCTAGGGTATAATTATAACTCCMAAAAAATGATACAACATCAGGAACAGTAGTGTAGAACTTACGCTACTTGTTTGTCCGCCGGCAGTGCACTAATTTAACAAGTAAGTCATATCCCCAGCTCAACGTACTTGATGTTTTTCTGTCAATCAGCCGGAAATGGTTACTGAGTATAGCAATATCATTCACTCAAACACGCCGCATATACATTTATACATCGAGTTGATTTTCAAAGCATAACCGCTTGCGGGCATGATTTAAAATCGAAATCACCAAAACCTTCGAGATTGAGTTTTGCCAGAGGACAAATTCAATATGGCGTTTTCAAAAGCACCTAGTAGAGAAAGAGTCAGGGTCAAACTACAGGATGCGCAAAAAGCATTAGCGATACGTCGCGTGTACAAATCACTAAAAATTAAATTGGTCGCCGTATCGTGGGTTTTTGAAATTTGAATAGCGGATAAAACCTTTAATTACGAGATAAAAAGCAATCAATAGATATTATATTTTTATAAAATAATTGAGACTCTGCTTAAAGCAAGAGGTCGTAGAACATTAATTAAAAATCGCTTAAGAGCAGTTTTTTTTYCCTGCAACGTTTTTATTTAATCGGACTCATCTCTATGGGGATATGGTGAGTGGAATATCTCAAAACTGACTGATCGACACTTACTGAGATATTCAGCATTTGTAATAGGTAGCCAGATGGAAGCAAGCAAAGCGTCTTCGATTTTACAAAAGCAACGGCGAGAAAAAGTCAAAATATCTATAAATATATAGAGCACTATGAATATTTGTAATTTGAAAGTGGTCAAGTAGACTTTCGTTTTATAATTAATTTGTCTTTCTCTTTAATTATTCTAATTAAAACCAATCTTTCCCAATATCTATGAAAACGTTTTAATTATTTTCTTGATAAATTAAGGACTTGTTTTCTTCCGGCGTTTACTCTTTTATCCTTGCCTTGTAAATACGATCTTTGTACATTAGTCTTATCGTGAGGTTTTTTGCATGATTATACGTTAATCAATGTTGGTTTTTAATTGATTTTCTTTTCGCTTCTAAGCAGCAGGAGTGCAGGAAAAAAGAAAAGAAAAATAATTGTCTGGAATTCTAGTTGCGAAAGACACGATTCCTCAAAGCAATTTTCTCTGCAACTTCGTGTCTCGTCGTAACAGCGTTGCGAAACAAGTTGCAAGAGTGTTACACACGGTGCAACGGAGAATCGTTGCCAAAAGTCGAAACGAATTCTACTTTTCACGACAATTGCTGCAACTTGCTTTGCAACATTTTCCAAATTGCGCTGTAGGTTGCACGCTGCAATGCTCCATGCAACTTGTGTCGCAACGTCGTTGCAAAGAAAATGGCACCTTGTGATCACGTCTTAAGTCTATTTTCTTGAAGATTATTGTGACTCTGTGGGTGTGCTTTACTTTAAAGCTTATTATTACAAGTGTACAATGAATTCAAAAATAAAACATAAAATGGTGAAAAGAAAGAAACCTCACAATGTCATGGATGTAAGCCTCTTTTATTTAAAAAAGTCGCTTTATAGACTCTTCTATAAAATCTCACCGTGCCTTATTTTTACGCATTTGAAATATTTAAAAAAACATGTTTTTAAAACTTTTGTTGTTAAAAAAAAAAAAAAAAAAAAGAAGAAGAAGAAGAAAGGGTCTAATATTTACTCTACAGATACTCTGTTATTCTTGGAAACCAGTTTAAATAGCACTCTGACTCACTGCGTTTAAACACCAAATCATCCCTATCTCCTATCAATACCACCATCGCTCTTTGAAGTCTAAAAGCAATAGCCGCTTCAATTTAAAGACCCGCACTCCTTTCAAAATTACAACCTTTCCAAAGCATTCCACGGTTGTTTTTTCCCTTTTTTTATCTATTCGGATCCACTGATCATTGCTGTRTCTATAAGGCGCCAAAGTAGGCCAACTTGTGAGACGAAATTTTTTAACCACGACATCAAGGAAGACTGTATTAACAGCGGGGKATGATAAGGTATGTAAACCGCTCGCGTGTCAAGTTCGTTTAGTTTTTGCGGTTGAACAAAATCTTTTAAGATACAATAGTAAGAACTATTGTTCATTCTGCGGTATAGCACTTTTCCTAACCTTTGGAATTTTTTTCTTTCAAAGTATGAACCATAGGATCATGGATGTTTATGAGAAATGATACTGTGTGCAACTAAATTGTAGGCGACCTTGTCTTATTTTATTCTTTTAAATGATAAAATTCCAACCAGTGCATGGGTGGAGACWTTCCAATATATCAAATAATACTGAAACTGTTGAAAAAATATCTTGATACCCATCTTTTTGCATTCCTTGTCGTTTTTTTGCCTATAGCTCTTAYACAAACACTTTTTTGATAACCACGATATATTGGTTCCCATTTTGACAGGTTTATACTCATCTCGTTGACAAAATAAATAATAGTATGTTTYCTAGCTACAATTCCGAACTTTGACAAACATTTTACTTTAATATTGAAGCTAATTTCTCGGTRTATGTTTAATCCGTCGTATCGCTAACGAGGTGGCCCAAATAAGAAAGAGGAAGCCAAAGAGGTGACCTTTAATTCCAGAAAATGATTTTTCATTTCTCTCTCATTTGCTCCCTGGATGCGAGCAAATTAATGACCACTGATTAACGATCACTGACGTAGAGACAAAAATAATACACGAAGATCGTATTTGCTAAAAATGTTTTAACACCGAGACAAAACAACTTCCTTTATGGAGCATTAACTAGTCAAAACGTTTTCATAGATATTGGTAACAACTGGTTTTGATTAGACCCGGAGGCATAAAATAATCATAAAATAAAATGAAATGACAAATGAATTGTAAAACGAAAAAAAGGCAAACGCCAATTTTTCAAATTTAAACATCCTTTAAAACCTGCTTATCAAGTCAAACGCTTATTCGGGTCAAACATTACCTGAAGTGTAGATGATTTATTTTCCACCCACGCAAAAACTAAGCAAGTTAAAATGCGTTTGGAAAAAAGCAGGTTTTGATCTTGTAGAGACTGGTTGGGGTTCCGTCGTATTAATTACTTCAATCTGATGAAGATCTTGGAGGAAAAAAAAAAGTGAGGGACAGACAAGGTGGCTTCGCTGTAGTTGCAATAAATAGACGAATATTGATGACCAGAACTAGTATATGACAATTGTTCATGTTTAAATACAGACAATAGAAATCGTATTGTGGCTTGGTTCAACTGAAGGTAAGGGCAAGTGAACTTTTTTATCAGTGAATGAGAAACAAAGTAAACAAGTTTGTATTTGTAGACATTTGTAGACGTGATAAACGCGCGACTTTAGTTTGTCAGGAGAGAACTCTGTCTTAAGAGTCGAGCAAGAGAGGAATAGACTGAGCAAACACTTCTCGCGAACGCCTTGAAACACTATAGCTGAGAATCGCGCAAGACCGAGGGGAAAAAGAAGCGAGAAATTATCCATTTATACAGCTGTATTGGCTGTCAGTGTAGTGTTGCGATAATATAAGTCTTCATTTATAATTGCCTGGTGGACATTATTTGATAGAAAAAAACCATCGAGCAGCACTTTTATATATCGTTGTTGTTGCTTGTAGGTATAGATAAGGAAATGGGCGAAAATGGAACTATAAAGGAACAGGCCAAAAAAATGAAAGAAAAACAGGCAAAAAATTAGAAAGAAAGAAAGAAAGAAAGAGAGAGAGAGAGAGAGAGAGAGAGAGAGAGAGAGAGAGAGAGAGAGAGAGAGAGAGAGAAAGAAAGAAAGAAAGGTTTCTTGTAACCTTATAGGTAATTCCTAGGTTCGTTGAAAACTTTTATATATCAAATGTTTATATCAAATGACCATGATCTTTTTCATTATCGTCTTTTCAGTTAAAGATGAGTTCTTATAGATCTTCAAATACTAAATTTTTACGATATCATAAGCATCAAATAATATTGAATTTTACAACGAAAATCGTCGTTTCGCGACCCGCCGTTCCAAATTTTGAGATTGATCATTTTGGGTTTATATATGAAAGTTAGTCCTTAAGGAATAGCGTCCGCTATCAGCGACGCATTTTTTTCCGAAAATTTAAAATTGACTCGTTGATAATCGAAGGAACAGCCAACGCTGAGCAAGTGTGTTCCTAAACTCATTTGTATAAAGCCAGATGATTTAATAAAAAGTAAATTTTGCTCTATACCGTGACTCAGTTGACTCCATCCAAGTCGAAGACGTCTTTCGTAATTGAAGTTCAGACAATTAATTCATCACAGAATTGGCTTGCAAACTCAACAAAATAACAAAGAACTAGACAGAGTAGGTGTTAAAAGATAGATGAGGCAGTAATCCGTTTGGGATGGGTTCGGATATCAAATAAGAACATGCGTAATAGGTAAATTACGAGCCTTGGATGAAACGACTGAAGAAGATTGCCATACAAGCTTTTCACAACTTCAAGTTGCGTAAAAAATGAGCCAGTCTAGCTCAACTAGAAACTGTGGACAGCTGTTTCGGCCTGTATTAGGCCTCGTCAGCACGGTGTATCTAGTGAGGTCTTAAAAGAATAATACAGAGACATTTTCTCATCTTACCAGCTTAATTGAGCATTTAAAATGTTAAATCGAGCGAATCCTTAGGGCACAGGGAGCCCAATCTCTGAAAAGTGCAACTAGTATCCACGAGTTCGTCACAGGGCGGTTTGACTTCCTCTATCTATATATCTTTTATATCAACCTCTTTTTCGCTAGGTGGTATTATTATGACATTTTTTCCATCAATTATCATAATCGACAACATCATCTTTGGCATCGGTGCCTGCATCATACTTTTTACTTTATTTTTCTTTTGTCTCCTCTGTTAGCGTCAAAACTTGCTTTAACTGCCAACTGTTATATTTATTTTTGGATTCGGTTTTCCTCCGCCTTATTTTTTGTCTATTAAAAGGTTTTCTTTTCTTTTAACTCGTTTCTTCCTCTTTCAAGTACCAGTATAATTGATGACAGTCACATCAAACAGTCCTTTTCAGGACCACATCCACCAGGATGATCATAATACTTCGATTAACATACATAACTGATGACATAACCAGGGGTAAAAAAATTGAGCACTCACACTGAGAATAAACCTTAATGTYATTCTGGGCTATGGAGTTATTATTTTGTTCTACAAAAGTGAAACGGTGCATCGATATTGATTAAACAATAAGAAGCCTTGGTGCTTAGTAATTGAATATCACCAATCGAGAATGCAGACGCACTTTATCATACGACGGTAATGAGTTTTTCCCCTTGTGTTAAAAATGGATATGAAGTAAATTGCTTGAGTGTCTTTTTACATTAATTATTTAGATTAAACAGGATGTCTCTTTGTWTGTAGACAGAGCTTAGCTAACAAGTCAGATGCAATAGAAAAGAATGGGAAACTTAATCGAAAACTTTACCAATCTGACTAGCAAAGCAGACAACATGGCAAAGAGTTCTCCCTCTGGGTTACGAATTGGCGAATGCGATGAACTTGTCCAAGGCGCACAATCAGAGTGGATCACCAAAGTCGTRGCTTTCATCTTTATATTTTTATTGTGTATCTTTTGGAATTCRTTTGTTATTTTYTTGGTCTACAAGTCCAAGAAGCTTCACAARGACATGTGGTACATGATCGTTAACATGGCCGTAGCCGACATGTTGGTCATGGCACTTGGCCTAAGAGAATGGTTGAATATTCTTTTCTCTAACTCTCGATCATGGAAGATAGGAGGAGCGTTAGGGACTGTAACTTGCAAAATYGGCACTCTGCTTCGATTTGTGGCGCCTATTGTRTCGCTGACGACATTGATCGCAATATCYGTCGAKCGCCTTCGAGCCGTGTCAAGCCCCACCAGAGTACAACCTGCAGGRAGGTTGCTTTTCTGTTCCCTGCTAAGTTTGACATGGTTGATTCCTATTGCCTTGTACAGCTACACWCTCTACGCCTTTGATGTAATGTCATTCAGAGACGAATTGTACTGCATTGATCTCTATTTAGATAAAAACGGCTGGGTTCTTTACTACTTTGTATTYTACGTTATCGTTGTCGTGATGTTCTTCACCCTCGTCTTTCTTGACATAGCGATCATGAAGAAGCTTAAAAAGACYCAGCGAGCAATTCAGCTTTCCGATTCACAAAAGAAGAAAAGAGAGATCAAGTTCGTACGAGCCGTACGCATGATCACATGCTGTTCAGTGCTGTTCGTCGTTTGCTGGGGCCCGAGAAGCTGTCTACGATTTCTCGATCACCTCAATGTCTTTGAGTTCGATTATTGCGTCACCAAAGATTTCTTCTTCTGTATCGATTTTCTYTTCTATCTGAATTTTTCGTGTTCGCCAATAATTTATTTCACGTTTTTAATGGATTTTCGCGAGGCGATGAAGGAAACTATCCGCTCTCTTAGGAAGAAAGTGAGAAATAACGTACATGTTGAAAAATAAATTAACGAAAAATGTAGCAATGCTTATTCGAAAGGAAAAAATGTTAAGTAAAAAAACAAAAAAACAAAAAACAACAACAACAAGAAAAAAAAAAAAAAGAAAAGAAAAGAAAAACACAAAAGCAAACAAACAAAAAATACAGTTAAAGTTTGGTCTTTAGAAGGAGGACGAGAATTATAATAAGAAAAAGTAAACAACTGCAACAATGGAAAACCCTCACGAACAATCAARAAAGAACATCGAGGAATTTCGAGAATAACTTTGAGAAAGGAAATCGTACAGAGGTATCTTTTGAGAGGAATTCCGAGCAAAGAATTTCAAGAGAATGTGATTTGCTGAGTAATTTAAAAWTTGGTAAAGATGAACAGAATTATTATGAACTCTGAGATGAACAAAAAAGATGGGAGAACATGATACGAAGAACATGCACAAAAATCATGTACTGTTCCGCTTTCTATATGAGAAACTAAAACACCTTACCTTAAAATATATCAAAAGATAAGTTGCTGTTAAAAAATTATTAGTATAGGAAATCGCAAGAGCTCGTGCTCTTAATAAAAGTGTTTGTGTTTGTAAAAGCCTTTAGGCGAGAACAATTTAAACGTGCGTCAAGGCATTACGAGTACCCGTTAATTACTAGAACGTGGTACGATTTTTTGCTTACAATWAAACTTGATGAAGGAGGCATCATACGTCCCTTTGACCAATTTTCTTCAATAACTAAAGTGTAATTATAAAATTGAAGGACTCTCTAAAAAGGATAATCGATTTTTGTAATATACTTTAGTATATAGAAACACTGATGCAAAGGCGATATTTACGGAAGAACAATCTTAAAAAAATATTAACATGATTACAGTAAAAAGCATTGTTAAACTAAATAAAAGTAGAAACGGCTAAGGGGAAAAATGGAAACGTATATGCATATAAATAAAATAAAAATAAAAAAACAACGTAAAATGGCTGGGGGTTAACTAGAACACTTATGGTTAACTTTACCCTTAGGCTTAAACACTAATTCTAGTATCTATTTTTTTTTTTCTTTGTAAATAAAAATATATATATATCCTGCATGATTGTAGATAGATTTCTAGCTAGTACTAAATGTTTTTATGTATTCTTMTTCTCCCTATGAGTAAAATAAAGGTTTTTTCTTTGTTTTGCAAGAAATTAAAGAAAAAACCTGCGAACTAAGACCAAAACCCTTATCAGTTTCTACATATTGATGTTACTCTTAATGCAAATGAGATAAGCAACCATGATGATTATATAATAATTCTAGTTTTTCTTACTCATCCTACTCAAAAATCAGCCCTTAAAGGTACATCCTCAGATGAGGCAAATCAAAGCTATATTAAGTACCAATCGCAGTTTAACCGCTTCATTATCCTGGTCCTTAGCTTGTAGGGAGAAAAAACTCCTGGAAAAAAGACAATTATTTGCGAAGAGATAAAGTTTGCTTGAAAACTGCCTGTAAAAATATGAATAAATAGTTCAGTAATTAGAAATAAAGCTTGCTTGAAAACTGTCTGTACCAATAGTGAATAAATAGCTCAGTAGTTGTAATCTGTGTTTTCCTCGCGTGATCGTTTGAATTTGTTTTACTGAGGGGGGGAGGGGGGGGGGAGTAAGAGACTTTGACCCAAAAAGGGCACGGATGCTCGTCTGAATTTTCGAAAATGACCCCTAAAAAGGAACCTGATTCTTACCACAAGGGCGTGAAACCACATGATTTTTYCCCCTAAAATCTGTAACTCAAAAACGTCAGATCTAACATCTTTCAGTCTGGGATAGCATTAATTAAATTATTGAAGCTATGGCAGCGGGAAAAAAAACACCCTAAAAGATACCAGCTTAGTCTCTTATAGTTCAAAAGAGTCTCAAAGACCCTCATCATGCCATGACCCTTATCATGCCATTTCCAGACAACCAAGCTGTTTGCGTGTCATCAGTTGAAGCTTGTGTCAAGGATATTGATGAATGGATGCTTATAAATAAATGAAAGCTAAACAGAGACAAAACTGAACTGTTGGTTATATTGGATCACAACACAGGACACCACCCAGTATAGAGAGCAYTAGAGTCTACGATGAAAATATCAGAGCCTCTGACTTTGTACGAAATTTAGGAGCGATATTTGATAAGAACATTACTCTGGAGACACATGTCAGTAACATRTGCAAAGGAGCTTTCTTCCACTTAAGAAATATCGCAAAGATAAAGAACTGCTTGTCGCYGAGTGATAAAGAGACGTTAATTCATGCTTTTGTCTCATCTAAGCTTGATTTCTGCAATGCACTGCTATATGGCCTTCCACAATATCTAATTGACAAACTACCATATGTACATAATTGTGCTGCACGYTTGGTTACAAGGACTAAGAGATCTCAACACATCACTCCAGTATTGGAAGAACTACAACACTGGCTACCATTAAAACAGCGAATTACTTACAAAATATTACTACAGTATTCACATTTAAAGCACTTAACTCTATGGCTCCTGATTACATGACTAATCTACTACAACGCTACACACCATCAAGACAATTAAGGTCTTCTTCCAAAAACCTACTTAAAGTTCCTAACAGTAACCTAAAATCGTATGGTGAACGAATTTTCCAAATCGCTGCTCCAAAGTTATGGAATCAACTTCCACAAGAGTGGCGTTAAGACTTGAAAACTCAATCGAAAATTTTAAATCAAATATAAAGACTTTTCTCTTTGGAGAAGCATTTGCTTAACTCTTGATTCTATTTTTTATAATAGATTTATTATCATTATTATTATTATTATTATCATTATTATTATACCAAGTACCTGCGCTTGTGGGACAACCTTTTCGGTAAGCCATGCACTATCTTGTAAAAAGGGAGGATTTGTTGCACAAAGACATGACAATGTCCGT
>NW_022261515.1:55121-80296 GCF_009602425.1 Actinia tenebrosa | reverse complement strand
CCCCCCCCCCCCCCAGGGTCATTCCAAGATCTTAAAAAGCCAAAATAACTGGCATTTCCTATAATCATTCTTTTCAATAACACAGAGGTTATTGTTGAGATATTTAGTGTTGTTTTTATTTGACAAAACCATTTAAAACACCTCGTTATTCGTGTTTAGGTTAATACCCACAGTTCCTTTAGGTCCTGCAATAGCCAATCACTGATCACTAACTATTCGTCGTTTACCCCTTCAATCTTTTTTGACATACAGAGGAATTTGGAATTTTATTTGGTGGAACAAAATTACAGAGTTTGTATGKAAGAAAATTGGAATTTCTGGGGTTGGGGGGGTCTTTAAAAAAACTCCTCTGGGAGAGGGGGTATGGATAATTTTTGGAACTACACATATTTTTTGAACATTTATACAGTCAATGTCATTAACGTTGTCCACCAAAAAAGACATTTACACATTTACACATTAAGACTAAAAGAAATATCACGTTTTATTATGTATTCTTTGCCTCGTGTGYGTCAGCCTGAACTTTAAACGTAAAATTTAACTTGTGAATCRAAAATCCAGAATGCCCCACCAATTTGATGAGGATTTAAGATGGAGAATGGTATTTCAGCGTTTGTTTTATGCCAAAACATTCGAGGAAACACGTGATATTTCTTTTAGTCTAAATATCTAAATGTGTAAATGTGTAAATGTCTTTTTTCGGTGGACAACGTTAATGACACCGACTGTATATAATTCATACATTTGTTAATGTTCATTTAGGTTCAGCTATCAGTCCAAGATATAGAGACTATTCTGAATACCCTCATATATGATGGCAAGGTTGAGACTGTTGTAGTGGTTGATAACAAATCCAGCTCTGGCTCTGGACAGAAGACTCTTTATCGTGCTGTTTTCCCAATGATTTCTTCAGCAGGATTGATGAGGACACCATGTGGGGTTTGTCCAGTAAGTAACACTTAATAGTTTGAACTCTATATTTCTAAGGACAAAAAAATTAAGATGGGGATATTGGGTTACCTGTGGTGGTATGGATCAGTCATCCCTGACTTTAGCTGGCAGGTACCAGCAACATTAATTTTATCTTAAATATTGCAGTCTGTTGATATTTTTTCCTATCTCTTTTCCCTAGGTTGTAGATAAGTGTCACGATGGTGCTGCAGTTTCTCCTAAAACTTGTATATACATGAAGGAATGGCTTGATGTGTGAAAACTTTAGTGTCCAATAAATATATTTATAATAATATTATAGTTATGCATGACGAATAAGTATTATTTATTCAAAAGACAAACCCAAGCTTTGAGTGATTTTATTTTCAAAATAACAAAGATCTAACAATATTACACTAGCATTAACATGACATACAGCATCTTCGCCTAATTAAATAAAATATTTGTTTAAAGTGTAACATCATTCTTCTGCGTCCAAATAGGCCTTTCCCAAATTTGCTTGAGTAACCTCAAGACAATGCCTCCAAGTCAAAGTTGGTCTTGATAAAATACAGTAAATGTATGAAAACATCAAGTCTAACCTTAACTTGGGGCCATTGTTACTGGTCACTCAAGGAAATGAATAGTCCCTTTCATAGTTCCCTGCGCCATCTTGAAAAGTAGCCATGCCTTTGCATCGAAGCAAGACGAAAGGCGAGCTTGAAATGATAGACCCCTGGTTAAACACCTCTCACAATTATTCACCTCTCTATCATGGCAAGCTCACCGTTCATCTCTCTTCGATCCAATGGAACTGCTACTTTTCAAGATGGTGCAGGGAACTATGAAAGGGACTATTTGCAAAGGCCTATTTAGTTCTTCATAGTAGAATAAACTTGGAGCTTTCTGCTCATTAAAAATGCAGGATACAATTTGGATTACATTTTAATTTCCATTTTGCCAGTTTGAATAAACATAAGCAACTTGAAACTAGCTCTATTAAACTTATTTTAGTTCTACCATTTATATTTTGTTTATAGAAATGCACCAGGCAACTATCACATATTATGAATACAAAAGATTTGTTTTGTAACAACAATCTTGGTCAAAAAGAGTTGAGAATTTTTCATCCAACCATGAAAGAGTAGAAGTTTCCTTATTAAAACAATTTATTGTCCATACCCCCTCTCCCCCAGGACAATGTTGGTCCCAGTAGGTAAAGCAGCCCTGTATCCCTCGAAACAACATTGTTTTGGGGGGGGGGAGGGGGTCAGTTCGAGGAGAATTTTTCRATGTTTTTAATGAAAATACCATTAATACCTTCTCAACATTTTTGACCAAGTTTGAAGCTAATACTCGATATTCCAATAGGGAAACATAATAAGGTAGTAGAGTGATTTTACTTGGCCCTAGAAACAAACTCTTACATTCAGTAAGTAACAGTCTAAGTGTCTACTACTAAAACTATGTATTTTACTTACCAACTTTTAATGGCCAAGTAAAATCACTCTGAAGAATAGATAAAAAAAATAGAAATATAACTCATGCACTGATTGCGCACTACCATGTTTATATCAGAGGACAGAGACGCGAGCAAATGTGTTTCAAAATGCCTCACATTCTGGGAACTGTACAACACTTGAAAATCAAGAGAAACGCTTGCTTATTTCTTTTGCTCTACAGCTCCCAGTGTGTCTATGTCACAGTACAGAGACGTGCACACATTTTACATGTATGACATTCTAGAGTGAAAACACTATATCTGTGAAAAAGTACTAAGGTATATAACTAGTATTTATTTGTACTAAATAATACTGCTCACCTATAATCTGCAAACAGACTGTATCAAATTGATTTTGCACCAAATTGTACAACATATAATTTATATGGTTACTGCTGTTTCATAGATKAAGTGTTTGCACTCTAGTACTAAGAAAACCACAAAACTGTGGAATAGGCTCGACATTTTTGACAGCCACACCCACCTCTATATGACTGCCTTGCAAAATCAAAAGTGAGCATGGCTGTCATAAGAAAATTTAGGCCTATTTCACAGTTGGGGGATTTTCGTAGTACATATGATTATGATAGGTAATGCTGTTTCATGAACAGTTCATTAAATAATTACAGTATCGAATATAACTTTAGCTCCTATCAAAAAGCACTCTTCTCTTATTGAAAAAGAAATATATTATCCTTTTGATTGAAAGATTTTGGTATTTCATTTGGAAAAAAGAAATAAAATGGGGAATGTGAAGAATGAATCCCTTATCCCTATCATAGAGGCCCTGTTAGGGTAGATTGAGACAAGCAACCTTGCAACAGACTGTTCTAATGAATTATGGACAGCACGTTATTGTTAGGGGTGAAATTCCAACAAGTTAAACAAGAACATTCTAAAAAATTCAACATAGGCAAATGTAAAATTCAGTTGGAGGACATGGCTACCCTCTAATAGGGCCTCATAACTATTTATAGTACAGTTACCCATTTTCCATAAATTGTCGTCCCATTTCCCCCCACCCCCACCCCCATTAAATCCCCAGATTAAAGGAGTAGTATTATGGGATATGATGCTTTAACTTCTTTCATAGACATTGGTGGTTCTCAGACAATCAATGATTGGCTACTGGAACAAATACATTTTTCATTAGATGGTCCTAATCTCTAGTTTATTTATAAAGTTAAAATATGAGCAGCAAATACGATTTAGAATTGACCTTATTTACAATGTTCCCCATGAAGCTTGTAAGCCAAATGATACAACGTACCATGGCAAAACATTTGATAGCAGGTCATATAAATGCTTGCTTGCTTGACAAGCTATCCATGTATGGTTTGACAAGCTCTTTGGTGGCAAAGTTGAATATGAGACCAAATGTGATGGAAATAGGAAGAGCAGGAAGGGCCTTTCTGTAGATAGCTAAGAGTAGCAAAGTAAGACACAGACCCTGCAAGGAAAAAAACAGTACATTGTAAAACTATAAATTACAAAGGTTTGACAACAAACAACACCCACACTCTGCAATTTCAAATATCTTTTTTATCAAGCTCAATTAGCTTCTTAGTCAGTTTACTCTAGGTGACCAATACCATTTTTTGTAAATATGTCCTTTATGATTTTACAATATTATTTTCTTTGTAATTGTTGGTATAAAAGAGGTATATTGTTCTGTATTGTACCAATTGCCAAATATGTGAATGTGACTTGCTCATATTTAAGCATGAGTTTTTTTGTTGTTGTTGTACGTAAAACAAATTCCTTTTTGCCTTTTATGGTAAAATCATAAAGACAGCTGTAGGTTAATTGACAATGCTCACACGTGAAGTACGTAGATACGTAAATCTCAATGGTGTATCCAAAGTGGTTGGTCACAGTGTACCCATAACCCTCCTTTCTAGCTCGAAATTAGTTGGTTAGTATAAACATCATATTTCTTAATAGTCCACTTTACAGTTTCCTGCGCCATCTTGAAAGGTAATGTAGCCATGCCTTTGCATGGATGTGAGATGAACAGTGAGCTTGCAATGATAGAGACATTTTTTAACACCTTGGACAATTATTCATGTCTCTATCATTGCAAGCTCACCGTTCGTCTCAGTTCGATAGCTACCTTTCAAGATGCCACAGGGAACTGTGAAGGGGACTATTGCTAACAACTCCTTTCTTGACTGGAATTAGATGGTTAGAAAAAAATATTGCCAATAGCTAAAAATGTGCATATAACTGATTTTGTGATCCCCCCTCACTACTTAAAATCCTAGATCTGCTAATGATACTAGTCACACATTYGGGAATTACATTAATAATTTTTTTTAGTGTTAAAAAATGGTGTTTGAAGTTTTGCTACTGTATGGCCTCTCTATGCCTCTATTACTTTCATTGATATGATTTTTGCTCTCTGATCAAATCTAACAAAATCAAAACCTTCTGTAAAGAGTACTTACGATGAGGATAGCTACAAAACAGGCTATCGTGGTGTTCCAGTCCTTGTAAGATGATGCCTTACCAACCAGCACGCTGTAAAATATGAAGTCACCAAGACCAAGCTTGACTCCCTCTGCAAATATTAACAAAGGTTCTGATCAAACAATGTACATTAATCATGATGTGTGTCTTTACCTAGGAAGCTGTCAATCAATCTGTGTCTTTGGAGAGAGGGGATGGGGGAACATAACATCTCTTATTCTCATGAAGAGCAGACCTTTTTAGTTTGGACCCAATTTCCCCCCATTTCAGATCATGTGTCATTCTCTATAGTATAATTTCTTTGTTTAATGGTTGCACATGAGAAGACAAATGAATATTGAAGCAACTCAAACTCATTCTCAAGGGAATGCCTAATGGTCTGAAATGGGGAAACATTATGCCCAAGGTAAAGAGGTTTACTCAATGTTAAGTGAACTGCTTTTTAACAAAGACATAAACTGCAGTTGGTAAAACTGGCCATGTACTAACTCACCTTTGATTATGTGCAAACATAAAGTTAAATATTTTAAAATATTTTAATAAATTACAGTAGGATTGATATAAATACAATTTCAAGAATACTGTTATTACTAGCAAACTCAATATTTATTCTAACAGCAACCTGTACTTCACAGACCTTTTCTGAGAGAAAGAAAATGTTGCATTGTGGTCTAGCTTCCGTACAAACATCTTTTGCTCATCATACCTTATATGGCATTGTTTACACCAAAGCTACAATTGGCTAATAAAATAATAAAACCCCTATGCTTGAATTGTAATATTTGTAAAACTTTGCTCTAAAATTTATTACCAGAAACTATAAACCCCCCTCCCGGTTATCAATGTTGTTTCAGCTAACGATTGGTGGTACATGAGCATTTGTCCATTCAATATTGCTACTGTAGGGGGAGGGGGTTGGAAGAGAAAAGCTTCTTTCTATTGGAATTGGGCTTCCTGCATTGTCCAGGTCTCAAGGTATTTTTTGCCAATTGTAGACCACAACGCATCATGTTTTTCAAACTCAGAAAAGGCCTATTAGCACATTGACTATTTTAGTCAGTGAAACACTCATTACTCCAGAAATTTAACCCTTACTTTCTTCTTCTTCTTCATCATCATTATTTTGTGGTGCAGGATCAATAGGATCTCCAAGATTCTGAACAGCACTACGTGCCTCTTCACTCGATGGTCCGTCATGATCAGCAGAAACATTCAGCTGATCCTGTCTTTCAGCTTCATTATCCTGACTTGATGGAGGATTGTCTGGCCTTGGATCAGCCATTCCTACYGTCCACATCATGGTTGCTTTGATAAAAATGTAACAAATAATTTCAATAAATACAATTTATTCTCAAATTTACAGAATATTTAGCTCTTAGAACTAATATCTTCAATAAAAAATATATTAAAAAACACTGATTTTACATTTATATCAAAAATGATAGCAGATAACTGATAATATGCTCTTAATTGGGACCCCAGTTTTTGGAACATGCCTCTTTGGGTAGTCCTGCCACGTTTTAGATGTAATTTTACTTTTCTATTCTTTCATATTATTGGTAATTCATTATAAATGAACAAATGACAAACAAACGAGCAAACGAAAAAATGAATAAATGACTAAATAAATACAATGGAAATGCTTCATTCTAGATGGAGTTTCAAATAACTTACAGGAATAAATAAGAGATGGGAAAAGGGGTTCATCTCTTTCTTGCGCAGTTTGGACCAGGATCTTCAAGGGGCCTTTTGGACACAAAACTGCAAACAAATCTGAAAAATATACAACTCTTTTAATTTAACTTTCACAATACAATAAAATATGTACCTATAGCTGGACAGAATTCAATACAAAATAATTCACAATTCTTAGATAACAGGACATACCGTATAAGGAGATGGCAGCTAAGATTGCCCATGTTGTCCAGTCTGGCAAATATTTGATAAAAACCAGTGCCTGATGAACAGAAATGAAACCAATGTTTAGCTGAAGTTTTTTTCCATGGCAGTTTTTAACAGAGCAAATGGATACAAGTACAGTATATGGCTGTTTAAATATTTCTAGTGGTGGGTTTAAACTTGGTATTTTTTGCTGCCATTTAATAAAAGTTAAAAAAAAGAGATTGCAATGGACAGCTGCAGTATAAAATGGTTAGTAGTCTTGCTAAAATATGACCATCTAGGTTATATCATTGAAAATCAGGCAAATCTTTAATACCAAATGAGTGTGGTCAATGAGATTAAGTCAAGACTTAAACTTACCATCAAAGCACTGACAAGAATAAGATATGCTTGCTGCAACAGCAAAGGTCCTTTCCAATGGATACATATCATTCCTACCACTCCAAAGTTCCAGAGGATTATAGAGAGTGTAAAATAATCCATTGGAACATTGTAGACTTTCAGTAATTCTCTAGAATTGGGAAATAAAACCATGTTAGCCAGGGCCTTAAGTTACAAGTGTGCTAATTAGAGTCTTTTGTGTTTGAGGCTTTTACAGTTCAACTACTGTAACTGGGGCCACTTAGACAGTTAGACAAGAGAACCAATTAAAATGCAGAATGAAAACAATGCATTCCAACTTTGGGTAGTAGAGCCAATCAGAAAAATAGACGTCTGCATGAGAATTGTAATTTGTTTAATTTGTAATTTGAATTGTAATTTAATTTGTAATTGTAATGAAACCCTAGTGTTTCATGTAAACAATTAGATAACAATCATCATTTTCTCATGGAAATAAAAGGATATGTTGAAAAGCTATTGTTTTCTGCTGAATTCTGATTGGCTCCACTACCCAAAGTCAGAATTTATTGCTTTTATTATACAATTTGATTGGTTCTTGCTGTCTAAGCGGCCCCAGTCATAGTAGTTGCACTGTAAATTTCTGATGTAGTGGTATATTAAATTTATCACAATAATAATAAACTTGAGACTTACTGGAAGTAAATGTATCCAAAAAAGAACAGAAGTAACAATGATGAAACTACCAACCAACCAGATATGATCTATAAAAAGGACAATGAAAAAACAAAATGTAATTATACAAGTCATGTATAGATCATAGTTACCATATGAGGCAACCGGACTCAGGACTATCATACTACATCAAGGGGAGGGACAGGAATTCAACAAACTTCAAGGGGGGGTCATTTTTTATGCGGACAGAAGAAAGGGGTGCTAAAGATTGTACATTCCTGTTTATATGGATTCCTCTAGCCCACCCACCATCCTAAAACAGAATGCTCCCTAAAACGAAATTGGTAAGCAGTAACTCAGTAAAATTTCACTTGCCATTCAATTTTCTTTTGGCACTACCTTTAAAAATATTTTTGCCTCCCACTATTATCAATATTTGGCTTACATATTGGCTATTGGCAGCCTGATATATTGAGCCCTGGGTGTTCATTATGGACTTGAGATTATTTTAGGAAAGGTGACAAGAAAATAATGTGTTGAACCTAGGATGATGCTATCAACAACGTTTTTTTAAAAAAATTGTTCAGCTTTAGAAAGCAGGAAATTCATGTGCATTAATTTCCACAAAAAATTCACTATTTTTAATAAGTGAAACATTATTCTGCTAATCCACACAAACTAAGATAATTTGTGTCTAGATATGTGCATATAATAGTACTTTTAGTGTCAATCTTTCAATTCAGCTCATGAAGATCAACAAAAAGATGGAAAGAAAAGCCACAATTTGATTGATATCAGTGTCCTATCTAATAAAGTTTCAGCTGAATCCTATACTTCCTAATATAAAGTTTCAGTTTTCACCTTCATTTCCCGCCCTTCCTGCTATTGATACCTAACAGGAAAACTGGATGTTCTACTAGGTCTACTTTGGTGAAAATAAATCAGTATACTTACACAATAGCACCTAAACTTGTATAACACTACTAATATGATGGTCAATACTAGCACCACTCCAATGACTATAAATGCATTCGCAATAGCTTCTCCTGCCTTGCGGGCATTACTGATGCCTTTTTCTTCATGAAATGGTGTGTAAACTCTGTGGAGTGACAAAAGTATGGCAGTTATTTTTGATTAGTGAAAGTGAAAATGTAAAATTATGGCAATGACAATTTACTGTCTTGAAATACTTAATTTTTACAAACTTCAAATTTGCCAAACTTTTATGTATTTTTTATGAGTTTTGTCAATTACTCATTTGTGGACCTAGGGAGTTCCAGACATATGATTTACTGCATTGCTTTATGTCCATCAAGTTAGGGGGATATTAGCCAGAGATTTATGGTTAACTGTGGAAATAAATAGAGATGCTAAAATTTGTACAAATACTAAATCAAAGCCAGTAACAAACTATATTTTGGCTTTCAGTTTTCAGAAAAAAAACCTAGTAAAATTATGAAAAGTTATGAAAAACTGTTATCAACTTACAGATAAGTGCCGTTGTTTTCTGTGTAATATGTGACTGATGAAATAGTGGCAACGACAACTAACATACACGTAGATACAGGGATGATAAGCATAAGCACACTACGTGCTCCATATTTAAGCATCTCCTCTTCATCTTCATCTTCATGATCATCTTGAAGTCCCTGCTGTCTATCACTACTAAGACGTCGCCTAGTGATTGTTGGTTGACCAAGTTCTCTATCAGTATTCATATCATCATCATCACCATTGTCATTCTGATTCTGTAGATTGATGTCAATGTATCATATCATTAAGTTTTAAGGAAAAGGGAAACAAAGAAGCTATCACATTTGTTACCAGATTTTAAAAAAAGTATTCATGTAGATGTTGTTTAAAAATAGTTTAAGATGAAATTATCTTTCGTTATGGGTCGAGTTATAATTTTTGTTGATCAAATATAAGTCATTATCATCGAGTTAACAGGTAAAATTTATGGTCATATGAAGAAGGTTTGGGTAAGTACTTGGTTCTGTGAGTGATACTTAAATGATTAATACATAAAACTGTACGGTACTGTACACAGAAAGCAGGACGTGAACCGATAAAATGGATGGCAAATGGCTATTAAAATGGCATGATTTCATGTGACGGACAAGAATGTCCAGCTCATCTTCTTCAGTCAACCATCCTTCCATAAACACTTGGAATAATCTATCTGATTAAGGTTTATTAAAAACTAAAGTTAAGATAAATCCCTTAGAATTTAGTCAAGTAAACCGAAGCTGAAAAGCTCTGTTCGACATAATCAAAAGTGATGATGACTTTACATTCAAAGTGAACAAGATTGTTTCCTCACCGAAGTAGAACGACGGTTGCTTGTTGGGGTCCCTCTCGGCGACCTCTGTGGCGAATCGTTAGTCATTAGTCTCGTTGTTTCATCCACATCTGACTCATTCATTTGACATTAAAGTATACGGTATTCCCCGTGGATAAAGAGTATTTTTTTAAACCTAATACCTAAACTCTTACTCTGTTCCTGATCTTCAAGTGGTCATGGGGGAAATAAGCCTTGACGTCATTGTTGACACCCTCCCCATTCCTTTTCGTCAATTAAACAAAGGTAACCCAAATGCCTAGAGAAAATCACACAAACACACAGCAAACCCAAGCTATGTTTTTCCTTCTGCGAGGTAAAAAAGGAGGAGAAAAAGGATGACAAATTTCTGGTTAAAAACCAACAGTTTTTCCAATTTCGCCCCTAAAAATGGATTGACTTACAATTTCATCCCCTGAAAGATACACCAATCAACCTGCTGAGTAACAACCCCACCCCACCGGAGACCGGAGGGCTGGAATATTCTCTTTCTTTCAAGTCAGATGCAATTTAGATTGTCAAGTCCAGGAAATCTCAAATTTGAATCACTGATCTAATTCTGTAATATAGCTCCTGTACTAGTACCAGATACCGCTTTGGAACACAGGGAGCCCAATTTAGATAAAAATGAATAACGAATATTATCGTATTGAATTGAGTTCAAAATGTCCTCTGTACTATGACGAGCACAAAAATCAATCAAAAATGCATGCATCTGAACATCTTTTGTGTGTGTCCCACGTCATAGTCATGATTGGTTAAGTTTTTTTCTGTGGTTTGAATGCTCAGAAAGATTGCATGCCTCATGGATGTACCAGCCTATAATGAAACTTGCAGTGGTGGAACTAGGGTGATTAAAGGGAGGGCAGAAATGCTGCCCCTATTTAATCATAAATTGACTGATACATAAAATTAAACTTTAGAATTTCATTTGGTTAAATTATATAACCTGATCCTATTTTACATCATGATAAGTGTTTTAAATCCAATGATGACTTGGCTATTTACTGGGTTGCCTGTGGCAGCCCACTCGTAAAATGCCTTTTGTTTTGCTTTTTTTTTTGTCTTCTTCTTGCGAAAAGTACATTCTTGCATAAGAGAACCTATATATGGATTTGAATGACATGTTCATAGATTGATGGCTCATAGATTGGCTTAGCAGCTGAGGATGTAATTCTGGGCTTTAGAAGTAATATAATTGAGCAGATCAAAGAAGATTTCTAAATCGTAATTCAGATATTTATTAGTATTAACACAGCTGCACAGTCAGCAGTATTCTGGCATCAATCATGTGGGTTAGTATAGCCTAAAGGAAAATACGGCTTTCAGTCTTTAGTTAATAAGGTATATACATAAATATATCTAAAAATACTACGTGGTAATAGAGCTGGTAACTTCGGCCGTAAATACTTTTCGCTAAGTTTAATATAATATATTTATTTCATCAGACGCGACGAGTCTTAGTCAGGTCAAAGTCAGGTCAAGATTCTTGTGTAATTCAAGATATAGAGTATATTGAAATTTAGTGGTGTCACTAACGCAACGTTGTTTTCTCCGTCTACATAACCTCATCAATAGTGTTGAAGTTCTGGGGAAAAAAACTACTAAAATGTTCCAAACTACTCCCTCCCTCAAATAGCAGTATCATGTATCTAAGATTAGATGTTAAATAAGCTCCAGCATACCTGCACATCAGGCATCCCAGTGCACGCTCCAAGAGCATCTCGTTATAGTCTTAATCACAATCTCAGTGTGCTGGAATCCCGTACTTAACTTAGTGTTTTTTTTAAATACTTAAAGAACAAAGCAAATGGGTGACCTTGTGTTGGTTTAGGATAGGTTTATGAAAACCACTCTATTATTCATAATTTATTATGAACACAAAATGCAATTCCTTTTTTATCAATATCCTTCCTTTTATTTTCTATTTTACAATATAGTTAACAATCAACTGTATAGTTATGATATAGCCTTTAGAGTGGTTTTCAAAAACCAGTGAAACAAAGTGTAATAACTAAGCTGTAATAAATTGTAATACACCGAAAACACAAAAGAAAAAGAAAATGAAATAAAAGAAAATAAAGTGTATTAAAGCGTAATACGCTGAAGTGTGTTTCACGGGTTTTTGAAAACCTCTAAAATCATGTTATACACTATATTTACAGTTTACATTAACTGTTATATCACCTATAAAATTAATATCTAAATAATTTTTCTGTTGTGAAATCCCAAAGGAAACAATCAATCAATCATAAATCATTCAACTTGATTAATGTGTCTAAAATCTTCTAGCGTTCCACAAGTGGTAACACTATTCCACAAGTGGGGACACCTTACATCCAACAAAGAAACAAATAAGACATCAAAATAATAATACCCTTCAAATATTACTCCTCGCTTTGCATGCATTTGTGACCCTAAAAGCTTTCTGAGGACTTGGTTTCTGGGGTTCTGTCTATCAAAAATTACTCATTGACTGTTGCAAATTAGATGGTGGAAGCCTGCTCAAGTAACATGATGTGTATGCTGCTGGAACATGAAAAGTAATCTAAAAACACTGTATGAAGAAGTTTGCAACTGTACTGATGTTTCGTTAGTTCTTCCTGAAAGTAGGTTTTTTTGTTTTATTCCAGAAATGGACTAATATGGACAACAAAATGACATAAATTGTCACCCAACATGTTTGCCTTGCTTATATTACTATTTCACATGCAACAAATTTTCAATCATTGCATGAAGTAGAAACTCTCTCTATTCTTTGCAGCATGAAACAATTGCCGCAAAATGAGCAACATTTGCTCTACAGTTTCAAACGGAACAATATTACATGACAAGTTGTGTAATTTTGTAACCAGTATTATCACACCTTTGTCCAAAACGCCAGCCAATATATAAACACAATCCCAGCTAGTAAACCTATGGTAAGTAACTGTTTTAAAACTAAATTCTTTTAAATTGTAAGGGTAGTACTCCAATGGCTGTTTAATGTGTGCAATGAATGTGGTTTATGAGAGATATTAGATAAATTTTAAATGATTTCATGCTTTTTGAGGTTCTTCATGGCTGGTTTCTGCAGCTTTGATCAAAAAAGAAAGAAAAATTAATTAAATTTAGGAATTAATAATAAAACAGAAATTTGTGTTTATAAAAACCGTCAAAACTTCTTTAAATACTTTTTTTTTCAATTTGGTACATTAAACAATATTTCAAAACAGCTAAACTCTTAGTTTATTCATTTACCAATTCGCCAATGATTTCTTACTTTTAAGTACACATAAGCCCTATGCTTTTGTGATTTGAAAGCCCTCAAAATATAAATAAGAATAGCGTTTACTATTCTTTGGTATCTCTTTTCTTTGCTGATATATCTTAGCAACTATATCTCTAGCTAATATCTCAGCAACTAAAAGAGATAGCAAAGAATAGTAAACATCATTCTTAATTACTTTATGATGGCTTTCAAATAATGGAGGCATCCTGTAGGATCCAATGCACTTTAAGTAATAAGGTTTTTTTGCATGTTAAGCACAGATTGGAACATAAAATGTGATATAAGTCTTATCTTAAAAATCAACCAAGCATGAAAATAATGTCTTTTGAAAATAAAGGATTTCGTTGAGAGGTAACTTAATAGCTACATGAGTAAGACAGAACATTTACAAGACTAATTAGATGTAAATTATAACGCTTTGTGTAATATCTTATTATTGTTACTTTAAGTTAAAATGCTTTACAATGTTATATCATTTGATGTGAGAAAGAAGATGATCTCCTTAACAGACCACATGCACAGCTAAAACTAATTTAAATCTTTTCTATCATTTTCCTCTTTTATTTTTCATTTTTCAACTGGGCTGAAACATCTTTTGGTGAATTGTTTGATTTGCTGTTAACTGATTAGTGAAGTCATTATCATTACTAATAATTAGTTTTTTATTATTATCGAAACATTGTATCCTACAGCAGAATAGCTGATAAAATTATAAACAAATAATAATAAATCATTATATTATATTGATCACATTCTAGTTTATTATTTTGTAAGTCATTATCTAGTATGAAAATCAAACCTTTAGTGACCACCAAATATAAGGGCATCACTATTGTATCAACATTTGTAACTTAAAGCATTGTGAAACTAAAAGTGGAGTGTCATAATGTAAGTCTACACACCTGCATGACCTTTTTGTTCAGGAGGGATTTTACCCTCAGGCTTTTGAGTGTTGTCCACAGGATTATGAGAATACAAAACTGTTGCATAAGAAACTATTGCAATTGCTATAAAGGTTAACAAATTAACTGGGATTCCAAAGATGATCCAACAGAGTACGGCTGTGAACATGAGTTCTAAGGCACTTGCAAAGGTTTTAAGAATGGAGTTTAGTCTTTTCAGGAAGAGGGAAGTGACTATACCAATAGCAGCGTTATTAAAAATGATTATCACCACCTTAAATGCCATGATGGACATCAAACTTTCTTTGGTAAAAGCCTCCTTGAGGGAACCACCATATATCAAGACCAGAATGTTACAAATGATAGAATCAATATACATGTAAACATTCTGAACCATGATTGGTGCTTCACCACTCCTTCCTTTCAGCAGGTATTCATTATAAACACCTGCAAAACAGGAGCAGAATACTTGGACGAGTATCAGGACTAAATTGTAGTCCAGTTTAAAGGATATGCCATCGGATTGACCACTAAAGTTAAGTTGCTTGATTATGCAACCAATCGTCAAGAGTAAAAGTGAAATCCACTGTGACCGACTTAGCTGTTTGCTGAACAGGATCTGGAAGAAATTAAAAAGGAGGAAAAAGACAAAATGAAAATTAAACACTTTACGGTATTATTGCTTTGAAAGTATCAAATAAGACTGATTAAGACATTCATTTTATATCTAGCATCTTGACACTATGTCAGGGACAGTGGAAACAGGGGGCTGATGGGGCTATAGCCCCCCCCCCCCCCATTTTTGTGAAAATTACATTTTTATTTTGTCTAATTTTTAGGTGTGTGGGAGGAGAGGAGGAGGGGCTGTAGCCCACCCCCCTCCCCCCAACCCTCTTCCTACTTAAAAACTGTTCTGCCATCACTGTATGTTTAAGATTTATATTTCTTAACTTAGAGAGTGGGACATTGGGTGGTACTAAACCATAAACAAATTGGGCAAAAACCACAATACCATGTCAAAAATCAATGTTAACTGCAAAATGCATTACAAACTTCACACTTTTACTCAAATTCAGCAAAAACTAGGGAAATAAAGGAATCTGTGAAGATAATAGAGTACCAAAGTAATGATGTCATGAAATTTTAAAAAAAGAAAGAAATTTAGGATTTTGGTGTCATTATCAGAAACTGCATGCAAAAATATGATATAGTTTGAAATTTTAGACCGATGGAGCAAAAAATGACTGAGATATAGGTAATTTAACACAAAAACATCCCCACACATTTTCTCTTAGTTGAGGCTGGATCTAATGTGATTGGTTCCAGTCCAAAATTAGAGAAAAGGTATGGGGATTTTTGGAGCTTAAATTCCCAATATCTTCATTTCTAATGCTCAGTTTGATGACATCACACTTTGGTACTCTATTGGATATCACTGAAAACTGTACCACTTTCTCACAAAAACATGTCGAAAGTCTACCAAAACCAGGTCAAAAATGTGCCAAGACATAAACCCCCAATGACACCCTTCTTAGATAAAAAACATTTATTAAATATATTTTTAGTAATATGTGAAAGTATGTTTTTATTAGGGGTGCCGAGCCGTAGCCAGACCAAAATGTCTATTGAGGCAAAAGAGTGGCAAAGGGGGAAGCAAATAGAATTTTGAAAGAGAACCTTGGAAATATGATTTTATAGAGTAGAGGGACATTTGTGAAAATATTTACTGAGGCAACTGCCTCATTTGTCTCATAGTGGCTACTGCGCTGGGATGGAAGATGGAGGAAGGTTGGGGCTTCAGAGGGGAGGATCATTTACAAAGATTTTAGCTTTTTTGGAGGGTCACACCTTTTTATTTTGATGAAAGCTTTTCCTTATTCAATTAATATTAAGGAGGGATCATGAATTTTTTTATTGAATAAAATGTGGATGGCTACAAACTCACCCATACCTTCCCTACATGGATTTTGCTTGTATATCAATGTAAAGCAGATAATCTAAGCTCTTTTTAATAGTTAGTGCATTTTTTAGTGTCACAGAGTCAATGTGCAGTCTGCTTCTATGGCAATTATTATTCTCAACAAGAATTTTTAAATCAAGATATATTTGTTTTTTGTTTTTGCCAATTTGATTTGACTTAATTAAAGGAATAGTTCATATATTATATGATAACCTAGGTGAATGTTTGTAATAAAATAGCACATTTTAGGATTCCAAAATACAAACCTGAAAGATTACACCAGTTACCACAACACGGAACTGTAGTAGAAGATAATAGGTGGTCGGGTCATATGCACCAAGGTTCACAAAAGCCAGATTGTTGTACAAACAATACAGAAAAGCTGGGATCATGTACAGCACAAGTACTGAAGAGAAGAGCAATATTTGGCCTCAACAACTTAGAACTTGATATTAAAAGCTTTACTCATGGTTTAAAAAAGAGTTTATGCCTCCTCTATGGGTAAAATATCTTTAATTTTAGAACCCCTTCCCTCAGAATACTAAGTCCTCTCTTTATCAATAAATAATGGGAAATTTGAAAGAAGAACTCACAATACTCAGGGGTACTACAAAGGGAGTTGAAAAGGTTGATTCAAAATAATAAATGATGGAAATATATAAGCTTATTTAAACTAATCAAAAATATGTTAAAGCCACACCTTTTATATGTTCTCTGATAAGACCAAAAAATTCACTGATGGTTGACCTACAAGAAAGCAAATGCATCAATGACAATTCCAGAAGGGGTTCTTTTAGTTTTTAGGTTAAGCCTAGAACTCACTCTCTGAGTTGAAGAAAACATGCCACAAAAAGCTTCAAAATTTCAGTGAATAACACAACGGTAGTGGTATTGTAGTGGTATCTGTTATTCTTGTCCTTTGTAGCAGTTACAAGGATACCTGTACAAATGAAGGAGAAAATAAGCTGTGATGAATAAAACTCGAACCCGTCTTGGGCTACAGCCATATCTTGAAATCTGGAAATGTTTTTGACTCGCACCTTGATTGATGAAGAGACCCATATAACCAATGAAAATTAGGAAGTGAGTCTTGGTGGGGAAGAGATTTTTAAGGTCCCCGACAGAAACATTGAAGATCTGGAAAGCCATGATTAAAAAATGCCTTGTTGCACGTATCCAATTGTTGTTTTTTTGCAGCTGGATAAAGTGAATGTACAAGCGTGGCAAGAAGTCAAGGAAGCCCAACTGAACTCAACTGAATCGAAGCGATAGCCTACTTTTCTCTAATCAATAACTGATCGGGCAAGGTCAAGATTCTTGGTATGCATTTGTTGCAAATGATCTGTAATAGCAAATACAATGGAAGTATAATAAAATACCCTCTAGTTTAAGTTTTTTGACTTGTTATTGAATAAAAAGAAGATTATATTTTAAAAAGGGTTAAGAAATGGATAGTAACGGCTATCAATCGATAATTGTTCGTTCCTTTTCGCTTTGCCAGCTTCCTCGTTCCAGTCTACTCTCGGTAACTATTTTCCGTTGCCTCGCAACAGACACGAAGAGAAACATTTTGTAGTTCAAGATGGCAGCCGAAGTTGCAGCAGCTCTTGGCGAGAAAAAACGAGTTAGAGTCTTTATGAACCACGTAGATTTATACACAGGCAAGAATATTAGTAAGGTATGGTACCTTTGGCTTGTTTCTTTGTCTTTTTCTATTAAAATCGACTATCTCACCTCGCTTTGAACGTTTGTTGCATGCTTGTTGATGACGAGAAAGAAGAGAAAGAATAAGAAAGATAAAAAGAAATGAGGAATAGTACTAGATTAATCATGATAGTGGTGATATACTTTTATTGTAGTGGCTTTGCGCAAGAGTTTAAGTATGAGGGTAACTTTTAGTGAAAGTGGCTTTCAGTYACAGTATATAAACTTACATAGTTTAATACAGTATAAAATAAATTTAATTTGCGCAAGAGTTTAAGTATGAGGRTAACTTTTAGTGAAAGTGGCTTTCAGTTACATTACATAAGCTTACATAGTTACAGTATTGAAATAAATTTAATTTTCTCATGTATTGTCATTATCGCAATATCGTTATCAGTTATTGTCACGCTCAGTGGTGGGTGCTACCTCAGAAGAAGACGTAAATGATGAAGAGTCTGTTGCTAGTGGAGCACCGCAAGTTCCAAAAGATGAATGCTACCAAATAGTTGGTACTCTGCATGATTCAACGAAAACAAAACCTGAATGGGTAGATGAAACATTTGAGGTAATCACTGTAACACAAACATGCAAATTGGTTATTGGTAATATCTATGATAGTATATGATAAATGTATTTATAGCAAGAAAGGGAAGTATAGAATAATTTGTCACCAGCTGAAAGAAACTCAAGAAAAAAATTAGAGTTTCTGATAGGAATCAAAGCCATGGCCTTGAATGTATATGTTGTATGATTTAATAACACCCTTTCTATGTACATACTATATAGTCAATGTCATTGATGTTGTCCAGAGAAAAAGACATTTATACCACAATAAATGTCTTATGTCCAATGATAATGACATTAACTGTATATACTCAAGAGTGCTTTCATTCATGAGATGTGGTTTGTATGAGAGTACAAACTGAGGGTGGTCACTGCCAGGACGCCTTTACTTCTGAGATGGTTCATTTACCTCTCCAATATTGGTTGATGCAGCTGAATAACAGTGTGAGAGAAATAGGACTGACATTTAAAGTCATCATGAGCCACTTGAAAGTCTAACCATTTGTAGTTGTAAGGCAGCACTTTGTTTTATCATAAGTCCCACACAGCAGTCTGTTTATTAATATACCCACTAACATAATTGGATAATCTTAAGGTTTTAGAGGCTGTCTTGCTCCAGTGCTTCTTGATCATAGATTTTGTCATCTCTTATTATATCTGAGTATCTCTCATGATAATAAAATCTACAACCAAGGAGCACTGAAACGAGAGTGGAACCCAGGGTGCCAATTAGATGTTGGTAAGCTGAAACACAGTTGACACAAAACAAGCATATAGGCCATGATCAATATTATTCACCTGATTTATTGAATTCATTATAATCACCATTTGGAATTGCAAAAGTCAAGCTTTTTAGAATTCCTTGATTACCTGGTATGAATATGGGGGGGTTCGTTTGATCCCCCAAGACCACAATGAAACCCCCTAGATAACAACTACTAACTTCCTAATTATATCATCTTGATAGTATTGAACCACCTTTAAAGACAATTACTATGAACACCCTAATTAGAAGTTGGAAGTGGCTTTTTACTTCTACACAGTAAAAAAATCAAAGATTGACCTTTTTAATTGATTAACCAAACTACAGTTTTTTTAGTTAACTTTTAGTTAGCCAAACTACATTTGTTTTTCTTTCTTTATCATTTTTGGTTAGCCAATCTTTAGTCGTATTTTTCTTCTTTTTTTTTTTTTTTGGTTAGCAAATCTATAGTCAATAATCTATAGTCTTTTGGTTAGGCTGTCAGAAATGTACAGCCATAGTTTAATATTAACCCCCTAGCCTAAATCCTAGACCTTCCACTGGTTACAGACCTATTTAATCAGGGTTATAATCCCATTTCAACATCAAAATATTCACAGATCCAATGCTACATATAATAAAAATTGAATACTCTAGAAAACGTTTTATGAGCAACCGGATACTTGCATTGTTTTTAAAATTATGAATTTCCTTGAGTACTTTTGGAATTCCTAAACTAAGAATTGAAAACTGTAGGAAAATAAATTTTTTATCTCTATGGAAATAACGTTTGGGCACCTGATACTACCTGTAACTTTAACTTAAGTGCAGTATTTTATATATGTCGGTTTCGCTTTGTTCAACAATTTTTAAGATAGGCTCCATGCTTTCTTTTAGATTTTTCACTGTGGCTTCTAGGGATTCAAGGTTGCGACGGGACTTTTTCGCGTTCTCGATATTGTTCTTGAATCTTTCATACAGAGTGCTCAGCTTCGACGTTTGATTCTCTTTCAACTCTGCATTCAATTGGGCTAATTCTCTAGCAAGCATCACGCTCCATATTACCTTCAGATTTCCTTCTTCCAACGCATTTGGCACATAGATGAAATATTTATTTCGGTCTAGGGAGATTTCAAACTTTCCTCTCAATGACCGTCTTGCGATGCCGCTCTCCAATGAAAGCATAATTCCAACTTTAGCTTCGGGAAAATGATCCACCACTAGCTTTTCAAATTTTGCAATTTCTTTTTTCGCCACCGGACTCTTGAGGTTCTTAACTTCAACGGGAAATTTCTCTTCTTCAGGAGTGGTAACAAGCACATCTCCTGAATTTCCAAATGTGGCGGTGTGCTCTACGGTAAAGTTAGGAAATGCTTCTTTTATAATAGTTAGGACTAACCTTTCTCCCATGGAGCCTTTGGTTTTTGGTTTTCCTAGAGCTTGTACTGATATGTCGATCTTCCTCACTTCTTCGATGATATCTGTTTTAGAATCGTTAATCTTTGTATTGAGAGAATCTAGTGGTGGCACCTTGTCAGCCACTCCACTGACATTAGTGACTAAATCGGTTTTGAGATTTGTCAATTCGCCGTTTACATCTTGCTTGAATTTATTTACGACCTTCGTCATGTCCAGTATGTTGTCACTGACACTTTTAGACACGTTTCTTTCGATGTCTAGCACCTTTTGGTTTACTTGCTCTTTAATACTGGCCACTGTTGCTTGAACCTGCTTCATTTGTACATCAAGTTCAGATGCAAGCACTTGTTCAAGGTGTTTTTGGTTCGAGCTAACCGTCATTTGAAGAGACTCTCTTACCAAGACTCCTATTTCAAAGACCTTTTCTAGTTCCTCATCAGTAAAGCTTCTTATCGACTCAGGATACTTAGATAAATGGAGCGTAATTGAACGTTCATTCGCTCCCTTTTCTTCCTTGGGTAATCCCATTCCTTGCTCTGTTTTTTGTTTTTTGGTACTAGGCTCGTCAGCCATAATTTTTTATCCTAAAAAGAAAGCCCGCTCTCGCCCGCTTTTAGGTGTCGGTCTTGTTTCTCGGAAAAAAGGGAATTACTGTAACGGCTGCTTATTGCAGCCAGACATTCCCGCCATTTCAATTGTTTGAGTTAAGCCAATCGCAGACAGGCCCGTTCCCGTGACTGGTAACTCTAACCCGCGCGGAGCACCATACAAAGGCGCCAGGACAGACGGATTGGGTTTTAGATGTATGTGTGATTGTTTCAGTTATTCTAATCTTTCTGGTTTGAATCAGCTGTACGTACGCTCTGAGTATTTACCGCTACTATCCGTGCCAAGCAGCGCCGGCGTCACTCCGTACTGAAGGTAAATTTGATTAACTTATTAAAGGAGAGTAATCGCTAACGAAGCGACGCCGTCGCTGCTTGGCACGGATAGTGCAGCGGTAAATACTCAGAGCGTACGTACAGCTTATTCAAACCAGAAAGACCGTTGGTGGACGTGGTAAATATATTCATATCGCACGCTGATTCAAACCAGAAAGACCGTTGGTTGGAACGGACGGTTATTTTTTAAAGATAAGTGAGCACTATTTAGTATCCATTTTATAGAAACAAACATATATCAATTCAATCAGAATAACTGAAACAATCACACATACATCTAAAACCCAATCCGTCTGTCCTGGCGCCCTTGCACAATACTACCAAAACAGGTAGAGCGTGGATTTGACTCGTCAAAGAGCGCTTGTTGTACCATAGGGAACCAGGCTTTAGAATTTGTACATGAATAAATAAATCAATAAAGTGCTTTATTGGAATTCCTGTGTTGAGATTTGAAACAAGACACTGATATCGCAGGTAGCCCAAACTTGGTTTCTGTGGTGTCCGGTTATAAGGAAATGTATGGAGATTCATCAAAAGTTTTAATAAAATAATCTAAACGTGAAATAAAGCCTCGAAATTTTACCCGATCATTGAGAAATAGCACTTCTTTCGCTCTGCGTGATTATTTTTTGAAATTAGCCCGTTTTAAGGATTTTTCTTACTGGTGGGGAAAAAACTCTTTTATTAAACCACATTTTGTTGTGCTCCGCTTTGTTCAGTTGAGTCAATTGATGACATTATGAATAATTAAGGAAATAGATAAATAAATAAGTAAATAGAAATACACTCTACTTAGATACAATTGTTTTTTCAGTTTCGAAAATATCAATTTTAGCTGTTTAAATAGAAAAAACGTCATATCTCACTCGCAATGCATTGTAGGATGTTAGTGGATCCTCCTCTGGTGCCACCCCCCACAAAACCACACAGTTTGCCAAACCATAAATTATGAATGGTCCCGGAGGTCAAATCCAGCCTTGTAGGATGAATTGACGCCATTTCAAGGAATTTTAGAATTACACTCCATGCGAACGGAAAATGACTGAATCCAAAACCGATCTCATAAGCATATCACTGCATTTTAAAAATCTGTATGCAATATCGACGAATATCAGATGATGATAACTTTCCGAAGTGATATCCGTCCAAAATTATATGAAAAAGGAAATATGTGGAAAAGGCCCTCCCACGGTGTTTAACTAAAATTCAGAGAATCCCCCCCCCCCCCTATTTTGTTGCGCTACCTGTAGATTTTTGCGCCAAAGCGCGTTGCCTCGCCCTTTCCTGGTACTCTCGCTACGCCACTGATAGACAATAAACAAACGGGCTGAAGAAAGCTTTAATTGCGCGGGAGATGTCTCTTTCAGCCTCTAATACCCTACTTTTTGTGATAAGTTTGCCTTTATTTGACATTTCAGTACAAAAATAAAGAAGAACTATTACCGTTCCTGCTTGCATGTGACATTATTGTATATGATATTAATGGACAGCCAGATCAAGTAGACGAGGCAACATGGGCCGTCTCAGGTAACTTCACATTCAAATCAAAGGCCATATTTTTTTTGATTGGATAGATTGTAACTGAATGTCATTTTTATTTATGTGAATTTTGTTATATTATCCAACACTGAATGCGGCAATAACTTTCGTAGTTTTATTCCCTTGAGAATGCGGGTTGAAGACTAAGGCCCCGTCCACACGTATCCGAAAATTTTGGTATCCGCAAATTATTTTTTGCGGATACGAAAATGTTTGCGTCCACAAATAGCGTATTCGAATCGTTTTCACCGTCCACACGTATCCGTTTTCGTAAAATTTGCGGATACGGATACAAAAATTTGCGGACACGTGTGGACGCAACCCGTATCCGCAAAAAAAAATTTGCGGATACAAAAATTTCCGGATACGTGTGGACGGGGCCTGAGCTGATTTGGTATTTGTATAAAAATCTCGACACTGCTTTGACGGTAAAGAAATGAAATTGAAAAAGTCTTTTAGTAAATCACACAACGCGGCGTTACTATGTCACGCCCGTACCGTAAGTTTTTAACATGTGGTCGACATGCTCTGATATAACTTGGATTCAAAATACCCTTTCTTATTCCTTAAAAATTTTATATTCCTTTATTGAAACAAAAATTATTTTGTGTTTAGCTCTTCATGCAGAGCTGGAGAATTTTAAAGACCTAAAACTGTTCATTTGCTTGTCTACCGTGATGACTTGGGCGCGGAGTAAACCATTGGATCCCGTGAGTACAAATTTATTCTTGTATGAATAGACTAGGAGGTAGGGATTTGAAGACATCGGGACATCGCACATGTACTACATATTTGATTTATTGATGGTTTTCACGCCGGCCATGTTGGAGGACTTGATAGTTGATAGTCCCACGCCTTAGGAACATTTTTAGGCATTATGTACTAAAATAAATTTGGAACATCATCATTCTAGGGGTAAATTGTGAGTACAAAGTGTTGTTATGATGATAGCAAAAACTGACCGTTGATGCTAGCTACATTTCGCAAAATCTCCACTGATTGCTATTTGTATAACAATCGGTTATACACTTGAAGCTGACGTGCGCAGTGGTTGTAAGAGGGAATGTCGCTTAAGGAAACAATAAGACTTGCACACCAACGATCAGGCGGATAAAAGGACGATAAAATCAATGAAAGATCATTTGTGCCACTTATCATGGATACTATTATGGTTTTACGTTATCGTAGGACGACCCAGAGATCCCATTTACTGAAGATGACTACAGACGTCGCCGTGCCCACCCAAACTTTAAACCCCACATCAGCGCAGAGAAGCTTGTTATCAAATTTGGCAAGACAAACAAAGCCAAGTTTATAACCTATGTGGTAGCGCCTGGATTAACGTATGGCGGCGGGGAGGATATTTTTCATTTCCTTTTCAAAACCGCTTGGCATGGCCAGGCACCAGCTCTGCAGTGCTTTGGAAATGGCGACAATATTGTACCAACTATTCACATCAATGATTTAGCTAGTGTGGTGGTGAATATATGTGACCAACATCCTAAGGTCAGGTACATGGTGGTCGTAGATGAGTCCAAGAACACGCTAGAGGAAATAGTAAAGGTAAGTAATAGTAAAACAGATCGGGTGCTGATTCAATCGATGTTCAAATCATCAGCCTTCAGTATAATTATGCGTTTTGTCACAAACTCTCATTTTTGGTCTCAGGCTATCAGTCTTTCCCTTGGAACTGGAAGAATGAAGAAAATAAGTAAAGAAGAAGCTCTATTGATTAAAGAACTTGAGGTAAATAGTAAATGACTTATAAGAGCTAAAATCATCTAATCAGTGACCGTGTATTATGAAATCACTCAACGATGTGCCATTAGGAATCAAAAAGAAATCGTTCTTGATCTACAAATTAGCCAGTGGCTAGTAACATGAGAACTGTGACTGGCCGGTTCCAAAACAGAATTGGAATTAGAGAATAATATTTTTCGAAACGCGGTACAAAATGAGGTGGGGTGGGGATGGGG
>NW_022261515.1:38231-54856 GCF_009602425.1 Actinia tenebrosa | reverse complement strand
CCGCAAACGGCAAACGTGACCACGTTTTCATAGTTTTCCTTTATTTTACTTTACCTTTTACAAACCTTCTCACCAAGCGCAAATACTCTTTTGTTTTTCTACTAATTGGACTTTTTTGCGATTCTTTTTCAGTAATTTAAGAGAATTTTTTACTGGTCAACTGACGTTTCACGTTTGCCGTGAACGTAAATCTAAAACTCTCTGTTGATGCATGCACGTGTAAATCATGTCAGTGTTGTAGGGTTGAACATGATGATCAACTTTTACCCTAGGAGAATATTTAAATATAATTACCGTATTTCTTGCAGCGCACTATAGTTGGGTAAATTAAATGCCGTCAACATGCAAGTTCGTGAAAGTTCTTGCACATTGGAATTGTTGCGGTACAAGTCGCAGGATGTTGCTTTGCTCTTAGCGATTCTTTTTGTTTCAAAAAAGCCTATACGTACTTCATACAGCAATATCAACAAAACCTGTTGCGCGCGGAGGGATAGTACGGCATGTGACATGTATTTTTTGTTTGTTTTATTGCAATAGGCTGGTCTTGTCGATAACATTGAAAGGGTTATCAAAGAATACAAAGAAACCAGAGGATTATTGGTAAGCACATCCACAAGTGGATATCGATAGGATACAAACGATACAATACTAAACATATTAGTTAACAAACCGCCGTGCGTGTTCATATACTTTGAGAGCGAGGAAGAAATATATATATATTTCTTATATATAAATATATAGTCATATATTCCTTGAAATAGCGGTTTTTTTATGTTTGGCCGAAAATAAAGCGATGCATTTTGTCGGTGCTATATTTCAGTTTTCTACTCGCGAACAGTTTATAAGATATTTTTATTAAATGATAGTTAGATCTATCAAAATAAATCATGATTACACTTTCTCGAAGCCTTAGACCAATGCTTTATTTTCAAAATTGTTTTGTTTGCTTTGCAAATAGTTCTATAATTTTACCTCCCTTTTTCAGCCAATCCGTGCGTGTATCCTGGGACCCCCAGCATCTGGCAAAACACTTGTTATCAAGCAGCTTTGTGACCATTACAAACTGCACCATATCAAAATACAGAATGTCATCGATGAAGCTATCGAGAAACTGGTAAGTCAGTCGACTTCTTCCAAATGGCAGTGAGCAAAGTAACGTTAAATATTCTGGGAATAAATATGAAGTCGTTTGGGGTTGTCGAATAACCGAGAAAAACTATCCCTTCTGAAGTATTTACGCCAGTTTTTTGATATATAACACACCCTCAGTTTCGGTTATGTAGGTTTGTTCAAAACTTCGTTATTAAGCACCTTTAAATTTGAACTTGTGTTACCTAGCAACAAAGTGCAGCTCGAGCTGACCAAGATGGTGATGAAGATGACGACATCAAAGCACAGGAAGACCAAGAACTGCTTGACGCCCTAATAGAGAGCAAAGACCAAAACAATGGTACTTTATAGTAATACTATAATATTCTACTGCAGCCGTTGCTGCAATCTTTATAACACAGGCAGGCAGAGTTCTGGAAAATTTTTATCCTGGGTTCCTGAGGCTTCCACCCTTAGTCTTGAAAACGCCTTTCCGAAGTTGATCTGAAAACTGGCAACTACCTGAGTGCGCAATATTGTGGGGCTGAATTTGGGCACAAGATCACAAGCTTCGCAATCACGCGTCCCCAAAACCAGTAATAATAATGATGATAATTTTATTCTAGCGCATTACATAATATCTCAATGCTCTTACAATATAGAATAAATCAATAAATAGTGAATAAACGAATAAATATTTAGCAATTATTCGCCGAAGGCGAAGTGAATATCGGGGAATATTTAGCGAGACGCGAGTCTTCGAGCGGCGAGGTAAGTATTCTCCATATTCACTGAGCCTGAGGCGAATAATTGTTTTAGCATATACCAACTTGTGTACAGAGTAACTTATTTTAATATACAATAATTCAATAAAAACAAACAAACAGAAACTTTTAGTTTGCGTGACAAATTCACGCAAAACTTTTAGCAAAACTTTAAGCAAAAATTTTAGCAAAACTTTTAGGCCATACTTCGTTGCCTTTTTAGTATTGATAGGAATGGCATTTACTTTCATTTTTTCAATTTCCTCATCAGAAATTGTAGCAAAACGATTGCCGGCAGATGCCATTTTGTTGCCGACTCAATATTCCGAGATTCAGAGGTGGATATCGTACAATTTTCACCTCCAATTAACCAATGAGCGCGCGCGTTCTTAGGAAGTATACAAGTTGGTATATGCTAAATAAAAAATATATATACACTGCAAAAATAATAATAATTAGCTATTAAAATATAATTTTTAATTAACTGTTAAAAATATAGCTATTTATGCGTCGAATAGGAATGTCTTAAGTAATACGTTCCTATGCCCTATTCCCAGATCGTTACCAGTCTTTCTTTCAAATTCGGAAAATTCTTTTAGATGTTCCGACTTGATGGACGTGTATCATATTTATTCTTGCAGGACATTACGAGGATCAGTATATTATTCGTTTTTTCAGGGATAAACTCCATTCTATGCCCTGTCAGAACCAGGTCAGTATATATATATACACACATAAGTTCTATCTCATTAACAAAACGAAAGTATATCACTGCATATTGTACTGTAGAATATAGAATAAGTGTCTGAACGCCATCGTTCTACACTGAGTCAAAAAGCGGAATAATGAGAGTAATCATAATAATGAAAGGGAGTTGGCTTAGTTAGCTTCGAGGGAATTCCATCCTTCATCAGCCCAGAGATTGTTTCATGGTTCCAAAATCTTGATCTTTGCTTTTGGATTCTCTATTACCATTCTGAGGCTGAGAAAAAACTGGGACTGTTTTGATCGAGTTGAGATTGCAGTGCATTGTGTTACTGTTTTGGGAGACATACTTCCAAGATGACGTACAAAAAAAAGATGGCGTACATTTCGTCCCCTTGAAAAGTTACACAATGCTACGCAATGCCAACTCGACCTAGTTTTTAAAACTCAAAATGGCTAATTCGGGTGCCTATTTTTCGCACTTATGCACCATCTGTTGTACCTTGGGTTCCAGAGGTTCTCTCGCTCAAGTGCTTTGGTCGTAGGTTTCTCTCATGATATCGTAACGTATAACTGAAGCGAGAGGGTTCTGACATAGAGGGTAGATCTGGTATGTTTTGTCCCCAATGCTGACCGAAATTCTCATCTGAACATTTAGGGGTTTATCATGGATGGCTACCCAAAAACCTATGAACAAGCGAAAGAACTCTTTGCAGGTTAGATTTTTTAAATTATTTTCTTCATCATATTTCTACTGCCCGTCATCTGACTGATGTCTGACATGTTTGTCTTGTACTATAGTTGAAGAAGGTGAAGCCGAAGAAGAAGATTCAGCAGTCAACTACGATAAATTAATAATGCCAGGTATTTTTTTCCTTATATAGATAACACCTTATTTTTGTCATATCTTATCTCTACGCGTCTTTCTTCTCCTAACACTTGTGTTCTGCCAATCCCCGCGTGCTTTATGACTGCACACAGCACGCGCGCGCGTTTTCTATTTCCGCAGTAGTTTATTCGCCTTTCAGAAGATTAAAATATGATTAGAAATGATCTCGTGGTGTATAGGACGAAACTTATTTCATAGTGTTTTTTTTTTTTTGTCTTTTATTCAATTCATTTCAGAGGTAATCGTTTCGCTCGAAGCTTCTGATGATTTCTTGAAGACTAGAGTAATGAACCTACCGGAAAGTGTTGTTGCAGGCACACACAATACAGAAGAAGGTGAGGTAATACAAATAATTTTTAATCTAATGGTTTTGCTCAAAAGAATATTTCCCAAAAGCACGAGGTTGTTGAAAACATAGTGTAAAGTACTTTGGAACTGAGGATCACTGAAAACATGAAGGCTATTCTTATTTTTATTTATTCTATATCTCTGTCGGCAAGTACACACATCGGAATTATAACAAAGTCAAGACGAAGCAAAAGAATTTTGTCTATTTGTTACGAGCGACTAGCATAAAGCTACTAGAAAAAAAACGAAAGTCGAAGAATTTCCGATTTTTAACTGTTTTTTGATCCCCGTTCCATTTTCTAGTTTTATTACACATATTCTTGCTCAGTGCTACACATGCTCATTGTATTCACATTGCTCATTTGTTTCTTGTCCTGCAGGATTAATGAGACGTCTGAATGAATACCGGGCCATTAACACAGAAGATGAAACCGTGCTGAATTACTTCGATGAACTGGAGTTCCATCCAGATCACATAGGTATGTCCAGACCAACATGGCAACATAAATTACGGATGACTTCAATAGGATTTTGCAAACAAAGCGCAATCTGCGCGCTTGTGATCATAAGCATCGTTCTCTCTACCCGTAATTATGCGAGTTACTGGGAAAAAAAAGTGCATGGATGCTAAATGTTGTTGTAAGATGCAATATACTTCGGTATATCGCTCTATCTTTATATGCACTACGTGAAAACGTGCACCATATCGATGATGTGCGAACTGTAAAGAGCATCTTTCGTGTGTCGTGTGAAAATCTAGCAGTACGAACAGGGTTGTGGCACGGCAAGGCATACGCCAGACTAATCGCATTGCGCGGGAATTTTCTTTCCATCCAATATCATAACCATAACACGGCGCGGACGCGCTCATGTCATTGTCGGACCAATCATGGTGTTCAGATGGTTAGATGTGCTCGGCTCTACTTGAAGGTCGAAAACTCAGTTGTTGTCACAGTATGTTATCAAATTAATTCAAATATGTTTTCCGTATTCAGACATCTCTGCTGATTCAAGCCCCAAGATGACAGATACTGTTGAAGCCATTAAGAAACTCATTGGGGAACCTCGCAATTATGGTATGCATATAAGTTTGAAACCTATTCACTGTCGTAACTGATTACTTTTCTTCCATCGCCAAAATACTTTTTTCTGTGATAACAGGATTCAGTTTTTTACCTCCATCCTCTTCCTTATCCTAGATTCACACTTGCACTGCTTGATATGTGTTTATCTGCATCGGCTTTTTCACATTCCTTTTCTTTCACTTCCACTCAGTTCCACGATTCTTTGTAGTTCAGTCAAATAAAAACTCTTTGATTCATAATCCAGGCCCAACACCTGAAGAAATTGCCGAGATGGAGAGGATCAAGATCGAGAAGAGGGTATGGCATAAATAGAAATCTATAATCAGCAAAGGGTCCCAGCAAAAGAAAATGAACTAGTTTCTTTTCTCTTGAACCCAGTTATTACCGACAATGAACGTTTATCCAATTATATCATCAGTCACAGAGACCGCGGAGACGGGGGGGGGGGGGGGGGGGGGGAGCTGTGGAGGCTATAACCCCTATTACCTTTTAACAAACTATAAACTCTTATATTTGTATTTTCCAATCTTAACCCCCCACTTTTTCCCATACTAGTCTCTTATATTTCCCAATCTTAGACCATCCCCCCTCCCCCCCCCCCCCCCCCCCCCCAATTTTTAGGGTGGTCCGCGTTCCTTGAGTAACAGTCAGTATTCAATATCAGTTATCACATCGTGCAGTGGATATACTAAATCTTGCATCCAACGATTAATCAAAGGAGCAATCATTCCCTGCATGTTGTATGGGCATTCAGGTTCAATATTTTAGTCGGTTCATGCAGTTTATATCATACTACTTGCAATCTTCAGCAGACCTCGGCTTCATAACGTCGTATCAAATTTTAACGAAAATCAACTTTATTCGTATGATTGCAGCTCGAACAAGAAAGAATAGAAAGGGAGGAACGAGAACGAATGGAGGCAGAAGAGGCCGCCCAGAATTCACTGAGACAAGAGGAATGGGTAAAATCTTTGTAGTTGATGGTATTAGGAGTACTTATAAAGGCGCAGGCACACGCTGAAACATTGCACACAACAGGATTGTTCCACTCCAGAACAGCTCCTAAACCTCATTTGTTACGCGCAACAAAAATGTGCATGCTATATTTCAGAAGCTGAATCATGCTCTACTTCTGGAACATCGCGCGCAACAAATAGTATTGTGTGAACATGGCTGCAACATCACTTGCAATATTTTTAGCCAATCAGGCTGAACTAAAATATATATAATTCTGACCACAATTCGTAGTATAGCAGGCGTAGTTATCGAGGGAAGACGCCGCATTGACGACTCTTAAAACTCCAGCGTATGCGGGCTTAGCCTTGAATCCAGGAGTTGCTTGTTTTGTTATTCTAATTTCTGCTTTTGTTTACCGATCTCAGAAGTGAGGTTAAGCCTGCATACCCTGGAATTTTAAGAGTCGTCAATTGTGACGATGTTGCGTAATTTTGTTGCACTGTATGTCATCCCTCGATTAAAGCATGTTGCGCGCAATGTTACATGCATGCAATGGTACACAGTGTGTCCGCTGCTCTAGCGCAAATAAGGGTTCATTTTATTTCTCTATCCTCAAAAAGTCAGAAGTTTTGTTTTTCCCTTTGTCGCTTCTTCTTTTCGAGAATTCTTTGGTATGAGTACGTCAGTCAGTTCTATTAATTATGTTCAATTTAATCTCCTACTCTTAGCGTGTTCGACTTGCAGAGGTCAAGAAACAGGAGCAAGAATTGCTTGAAAACCAGTCCATTCCACTGAGAAACTACCTGATGAAACACGTTATGCCAACACTTTCCCAAGGGTTGATAGAATGCTGTAAAATCCGACCTGACGATCCAATTGATTTTGTGGTAAGCGCATGTTCACAAATACTTGTCTCTCTTAGAGTTGTTACGGTACGTTTTTTACTTTTTAAGGAATAAAATTAATAAAATTTCCATTTTCCTAGACTTCCTACAATCTTTCCTCTGAGACTCACAGAGTCACGAACGAAGCAAGCGAAAAAAAAGTGAGCTTCGAGGTCGTGTAGCGGTGTGGTCCTGGTTGGGTTGCCTGTGCTTTGTTCAGCTAGCGTGAACTAATGCAGAGGCGAAGGACTTTGTGGAAGTCTACCATTTTCCTTATATTTTAGTTCAAAATATGAATGTGCCATAAAACAACAGGTCGGAAAAAATGTTTTTTCGATAAGGGCCTGCGCATGCGCATTAATCACACACCGACATACTTCGGTGATGTCATTCTCGTACGTATACTAATCTCAATGCTTAATTTTTTTTCGTTACAGGCTGAATATTTGTTTGAAAACAATCCACAAATCGACTAGAAACGTCCAGTAATTTCTACTTTGTACAATTGTATATAAAATAATATCCTATTGCGAAACATTGTCACCGGGAGGTTTGGCCCTGTTGTCGTACCAATGGTACACCCATTAGTTCTGTATGTATTTCAACCTGGTTTTCTGTTTGTTGAGAAGAAATAAAAATATTAATAAAAAAAGGTCTCGGATCAGCCATTAATTTTTTTTCCCAAGCGGGTTCCTACTATCAGTGTTTTTTGTGTAGATTATGTTCTATTGGTCACGACACCTTCGACCTTCCCCCTTGGCTCCGTGGATGTATTTCATTCTATAATAAGAAAAGTTCTGTGAAGTGGGCGGGTTATTGTCTGGCGCTAGGATTTCTCCCTAGTAATGCTTTGCCTCCTCTATCCTCTACGTTTCATGCTTGCTCCTAATATTCATTGCCAATCCCCGCGCGTGGTTGTCTTTTATAATTACGAACAGCACATACGCGCGCGCATTTTCTATTTCTTCAGCTGTTAAAGATCGAGCAGTTTTATGTTTCAGTATTAGGTGCACTGGAGACCCCCCTATGCCTTAATCACTTTTTTGCATATTAAAAAAACATGATGTGATAAATTACGAATTTTTTTCACTTGGTACACCTCTAACAAATTATTGGGTTCGCCCCGCGCTGCCCCAAGGCAATAAATATGATGACCCTTTCTTGCATATGATATAGTATACATGATATCCCTGTTCTAAAAAAATAAGGTGACTACGTGAATTCGTGTGCGATTGATTGAAAACTGTTACTTTTATTCCACTTAAGTTCACGCATGATAGTTAACTTTATTAGCTATTGTTCACGCTCTATTTTTTTCGTCACTATGTGTGACTTGTCAAGATTGAAGTCTACTTTGCACAAACTGCTGAATCTTCAGTTATTGTTGTGATTTATATTAATGCGTGGTCTGCTATATTAAGCTAGAACTGTGTCATTGATTTGTTAACATTGTACGCGCGCATTCTTTCCGCATGCATGAATTTAGAGAGTGCGCTCATCGTAATGTCGTCATTCCAATGTTTTGATAAGCAAAATTAAAACACCATAAAAACGTTATTTTATTTGCTTATTTTACTACTAGCATGATGTTCTTTCATTGTGCTTTTTTTTTTTTAAATCTGACGATGGGATATTTTGCCCATGAACGTCCTTAATTATTGAAGATCATGAAAACCGTGGCGTTCGGCACCTGGGAGCCGCTGGGAACGTTGTCGTGCCTCAAGACGGAGTTAAATATCAGATTGTACCTCATATATCTTGCGGTAATGTAGGCTCGTTATGGAATTATTTAACTGTGACTTATTTGTAACATTTGTCTCCAAGAAGTTGAAGCATGAAAACCAAATGTAAGCCCAAAAAAAATGCAGTGCCGTTAAGAATTGCTGGGACACGATTGTTTATTTCTAGTTATAGCTCATTAAAACCTGATCTTAAAGAAGTTATAGCAAGTTTTATTATCATCTAAAAGCTAAATAATAACGTAAGGAAAGATGAAAAATAATATATTCTTCTCTGTGAAAAATTGGCAATAAATACGATCCTTGTTCGGGAAATTTCCTTGTTTCCGGTTATATTCGGAATCACTCGGAAAGAAACGCTGAGCTTTCGGAGTTTCTGCCACGTCGTCTGCAGAGATGACGTCATGGTTTTGGTGAATTAGCCCATCCCCCCTCTAAGGAGCATTGTTAGCACCACGCCAAGCTGACTGAGCAACTCGCTTCCTCTTTCTCGACAAATTGGCCGAAACACCGGCATTTTAACATCTTTTCTACCAGATTTAAGTTGGGAAGAAAGTAAATTCTGTTTCATACATAAAGGCGTGGGTTATAGCTTAACATGTCAACTATGAATCCCGAATAGTAAGTTGAAAAAATGGCATAAATTGATGCTTTCCTGTGGCCATGTTTGATGGAGAACTCTGAGCCATTGAACGATAGCTCCAACCTACGTATTGCGTTTGATGGAAGATAAATTGTCTTTCTTTTCCCGACAGTGATTACCTGTTCAAGCTTCTACTTATTGGCGATTCTGGCGTTGGAAAGTCGTGCTTGTTGCTTCGTTTTGCGGTAAGCAAGAGTTCTTAGTTGTGTTGTCGTCCCACCACCCCAGAAAGAGAAGTACAGTGCAAGTATTGCCTAATAGCTCGATGGAAACCATAATTCATATCATATTCCTTATCTACTTTTGAACGATTTTCTACCTTAGGATGATACCTACACAGAGAGCTATATCAGCACAATCGGCGTTGATTTTGTAAGTATTCAAAGTAATCCCAAATTTCGATAAATTTTTACTGTGATAATTTTACTTGCTGGCAGTAGGCAAGAGTACTTTGAACCCAACACTTCCTAACGTCAAAATGGTCTCATTTTGCACCAACAGAAAATCCGAACCATAGAGTTGGATGGCAAGACAATAAAACTACAAATCGTAAGACCCTTGTACTGTTATATTAAAGCTATATTTCCATGTTGAAGAAATTGCATAATTTATTCTTATAAATATGACGTCGTATATTTGCAATGCTTTGTCCAAAGATATTTATCAATTAGTTATTGATCAGACGTTTTGCCTTTTTGGTTATCATTTTCTTTGTTGGTTTTTGTTTAAAGTGGGACACAGCCGGCCAAGAAAGATTTAGGACTATAACATCTAGTTATTATCGTGGTGCCCACGGTATCATCGTAGTCTACGATGTCACAGATCAGGTTTGTTCAGTACGAATATTATTACCTTTTTTCTGCAACGTCATACGTAATTTAACGATATAAACGATTTTCCTAGAGAGACTGTGATTTACTTTTTCTTCTTCTTCTACGTCGTAAAGAAGAGCAAGAAAGAGTAAATACTCTTTGTTAATACCAAATTGGGTCTTCACTTTGTATGTTTTGTAATCGTGTTTATTTTCAAGCACTTGATCAAAGCCCATCTTCCTTTCTATACCTCCCATTGCATTTGTCATCATTAACTACTCTTTCGTTTTGTGTTTTGTTTCAACTTGGTTGATAATTTGTTCAGAAAAGCATAGATTAAAATTCAGCTTGTACAAAAGTATGTTAAAGAATACATTTTTCTGTATGTGAGTGTACTATATTACATAATGTGTAATTGGTTATTTAGCAATTGTTATTTGATTCTATTATGTCTCAATTTCTCGCTTTTTGCGTAAGGGTAAAACTAGAAACTAAGATCCTAAATTTTCGAGCAATGTTTTGATATTGTACATATTCACTTCAAGAAAATAAATGGTTAACGTATGGTTTTAGTCACCTTATTGCTGGTACTTTGACTTAATTATTAACCAGAAGCTACATAACTGAAGTTATTTCTGGATAATATGATGGCATAGATTTTATGGTGTCATATCCTAATCCAATGAAATTAAATATAACTTTGTTAATGTATACTTTTTTAGGAATCATTTAATAATGTCAAGCAGTGGTTACAAGAAATTGACCGTTATGCCTGTGAAAATGTGAATAAACTTCTTGTTGGGAACAAGTGTGATCTTACAACAAAGAAAGTTGTTGACTTTACAACAGCCAAGGTATGTTGTGCTTGCTTGTTTGGGCTAATTTACTATAAATAGCAATGACAAAAATAAAATCAAGATTTATTGTACTCAACAAGCACTGAACCATTTGTTAATTCTTTAGTAATCTTTCTTTGTATGGTGTTTGTTGCACATGCACCAGGGGCATAGTGTGGTCTCAATTATATGTACCATTTCCCTGCCAAATTCTCAGGAATCCCGCATGAATTAACTAAATTTTTGTTCTGAAAGCAAACCTTGAACCTTGAACATTGAATATTTAGACCCTTTCCCATTTATTTGTACAAGTTCTAGCCTGAACTTGTCAATTACACAAATTTGATATTTAAAGTGCCTAAGACCCTTTTTTAAAATGTTTTTGTATCAAAATATAAGCCATCCTAACAAAGATGCTGAAAGAATTGTTTGGAATCTTGTTGCTTAGMTTTTGATATAAAATGAAAGATATATATATATAGACCCTTTGCACCAAGTCCTGAGAAAAAAAATTGTTCTGGGGGACAAAACAATGGATGTTTTTTTGCTTAAGAAAAGATGACCTGTTATCRTATCCCCCAGAACAATTCCTCTAGGAATACCTCGTGTTATACTAATCCTGAAAGGAAAGAAATCAATATATACTATATGTGCATACACTTTTAGGTAAAAGTATAAGAAAGTGTAGAGGTTAGGTGCTAATGATTATAATTACACTACTTGTCTACAGGAATATGCTGAATCTCTTGGTGTACCCTTCCTTGAAACAAGTGCAAAGAATGCAACAAATGTGGAACAAGCTTTCATGACAATGGCTGCAGAAATTAAAAACCGCATGGGTCCATCTCCTTCTGCTCAAGGACCTGGTAGTAATGTTAAAATCAACTCCAGCTCACCAGTCAAACCCAGTAGTGGGGGCTGTTGTTAGTACTTCCAAAATTAGATCATAAAAGACTATTGATTGCCAGATTCTTTATTTGTGGTTACCAAGACATACTACTTAATGTAAGTGAATAACTGGCGAAGAAAGCAACCAGAACAACTCTCCTTAGAGTTCTCATTTTGTTAATGTTAACAATTTAAAGCTTTAAAAAATGTAGAAAGTCACAAAATGAGAGCACTTAGGAGATCCTACCCAAATTAAGATCGTATCTTCTCAACATGCAATGTCGTTAACTGGCAGTGCATGCAAGTATAAATATAGCTCAATCCCATTCATTTGCATGCATGTCACTTGAAAGATACTGCCATTCACTTAAAAGATCTGTATAAAAATAGTAGTTTGAATTTTTCTAAGATGAATATGAGGAATTAAAATAGATCTGACAAAATAAGGTCAACAGATGTGCTATCTTGTGATTGCTTTGCTGTTTAAACTCCCCATCCCACAGTGGTCTTACTTTAATATAGTATTGAACCATTGTATTTGCGACAATAAAGTGCTGATTATTTATCATTTGGGGTTTGGTTATTAAATGAATAGTCAGTATACAAACCTTGTTTATTATTGATTAAAGAGCAGTGTTTAAAAACTACTTAAGCCTTTCAAGCAGTATACATGCAACTGTCAGTGAACTACTTTGACGATATGGTGGCCATCTTGGAATGCAAGGCATCATGGGGCATCCAGGGTGCAAATTAAGCTTTGTAACAGTAATGACAATGATATTAACAGATCACCACAGGAGAATACCGCAAAAGTTGAAATAATATGGCACAATCACCTTTACCTATAAATGAAGACAAAAGCAAAACTATATATTTTCGTTCATCTTTGTTTTGTTTTGCCCCCCTGGCAAGATGGCCACCATATCGTCAAAGTAGTCCTTTATTAGTTTTGTTTGTTAAAATATTCATTAATGTGGCAGTGCTAGTTATAGTCTGTAAAGAGCACATTATATAGATTTATTAACTGAAAACAATTTCTCTAATACCCTTTAAAAGTTAAACCCTGGTAATTATCGTGGCCAAAACATCATAGTGGTAGAAAAATGGCTCAATAAGTTTTAGTATACACTATACTATCTAATCATTATAAAGTACTTTTTTAAATTGTATAAAGTTCATAATTAATTTGTTATAGATTAATTGCACAAATCTGAAACCTCTTTAATTGTTGTGTGTTATCTGGAGTGTTATCTGTTAATTAAAATGACATGGGCTTTTGAGATTGATGTGAATCAATGTTATTCTTTATTTGTTTAGGTTTGGTGTGCAGAATGTTAGCCCTTACCTTCCCTACAATCCATAGCTCTTTTCCTGCTACATTGAAGGAATAGAAAACATGCGCTCGTTCTGTGTGCTGTTATAAAGCACGCAGGGATAGGTAGAACACGAGAGAAGTGTTGGGAGGAGCACAACACATAGCGTAGTACTTCTCGACACTTCTCAAGTGTTCTGCCAATCCCCAGGTGCTTTATGACTCCACACAGCACAGTGAGCAAGTTTTTTATTTCTTTTATAAAATGCAAGGGCACGTGCATGCTGTGTGCTCTAATAAATTTGTCAATGATAATAGTAAAGTTACAAAGTTTATCTGTTGGATGGCACTATTCRCCCTTCAAACAACTGCTGACATTAGCAATGTTACATTTTGATACAAGTGGGAAGCAAGAACAAAATCAATGGATGTAGTTTTCATGCATTTAGTATATTAGGCATTCATTTATTTTTTATCGAAATTGTTTTCTTTTGTTCAAACAATTACTTTTTTTTTTTACAACATACAACACGACAAACTGAAGTAAGATCCTAAAGTTACTGTAGTTAGTTCATGAAAAGTGTGGGCTATAATTTAACTTGACAATAGACCATGAGGGTGAAAGGTCCAATCATAGTTAATGGAGTGGAATGGTTTGGAAACTCCATAGAACAAAGCTATTGTTTTGCCTTTGATGTTGAATCGTAACTGCATGACGGTTACTGCATGACGGTGCACAATGAACCAAAGCAAGTATGGCTGAAAATGCTCATTTCCTTACTATTTTCATGCATGAACACTTTGAAAGTAAAAACTTTCATAGCATGACCAAAATTTACCATGCGAATAAATATTTTCGTACAGATGCAGTTAAGTTACTAGATGTTAAATAAGAAAGCATTAAAAAGGGCAATTTCATTTTCAATAAAAAATTAATATTTATCATATAGGATTAATTAACAAATAATACATATTTTAGAACGATTTTTAAGGGTAAAAAACTTTTATGTTCCCTAATACTGTGAACAAATGGAGTAACTAATTTCCTTCACTGTGCACATGTCAATGTCATATAACAATGGAGATCAACAAAAACATAGAACAATAGGTTTCCTAACCATTCCACTCCATTAACTATGGTCTAATTGTTTTAGTCTAAACCTACTAATAGGTCAAATGAATGGGTACATATAATTTTGAAATTAGGTTGAAAATGCAAGTAACCCACCATTGTTTTGGTTTTCAAAACTGGCGCTTTTTGCTACTAGTGATCTATTACTATGAGACCAGTACCCAGCCAATCACAGCACATGATTTGTGACAGACCATTAGTAGGTTTAGACTAATAGAAAATGTCACATAAGTCAAGGCAGTTAATAGTTCATTACCTTGACCCTTTTGAATCAATTCAAGTCAAATCACCCAGCTCTCAGGGTAGTCAGAAATGCACAATTTATAGTTCCAGGGGTATGGAGGTCAGAGCTTATTCTTACTTAATTAAATTTATTTGTTTAGAAAATATCCAACCCTCTCGATGAGGAGCTTGTTATAACAGTAGTTAAAGAGGTTGATTCTCCCTTCTTGAGAGAGCTGTAAAATAGGGGGATATTCAAACCCCTGCCTTTGTGGTTCCTGGGAGACTCAGTTGGTATGGACATTTTCTAGAAATTCATTCTTGCTGTGACATGTAAAAGAGTTTTCTAACTTTTGACTAACTTGACAAAAGCAGATGAATTTGGTGTTGGTCTGGAAGCTCGAACTTGAAAGGCCTGGCTATAATTTGAGTTACTTTTGAGTTGAACTTATAAAAACAGAGGAAATAATAATAACTATATTGTATAATACCAGTGGCATATATGGGAACTTTCATTTTTTATTGGGCATAAGAGATAGAGAATGGTGGGTAATGTTTAAAACCTTTTTTTTTTTCCATTTTTGGGCAGAGCCTGAATTACAGAAGTTAGGTCCTGAATTGGGACTCAAAATAGAGGCTTTGCACCATCGCATGATGGTAGCCATGGCAGGTCACACAACAATAGAGTTGTTTTTCCCTGAGAAAAATTTTTTTCTCATGTAAATCAGATTAGACCAGATTCAATAATATTGTTCCTGCCTCCTGTCATGGCTGCCATCACGTGATGGTGCAAAGCGTCTATGGTTCCCTTGACCGTTCCCTGAGCCAGATCTTGAAAGGTAACCTTTTTAAAGTTTGCTACATACTTTCTTTATATTTGGAAAAATTCTAACATACTGGCTTTTTAAGATTTATGGATGTAAAATGATTTGATTTCAAAAATCTTAAAAAGCCTTTATAAAATAACTGTTATGAATGTCGCGTTCTGATTGGTTTGGAGCACGTGCTTTATGAGAGCACATTGCACGCGCGCGCACTTTCTGTTGCGTCATTCCTATCTATTATTGTAATTTGTATTTTATAAAAGAAATAAAAAACTTGCTTGCTGTGCTGTGTGCAAACATAAAGCACTTGGGGATTGGCAATAATTTCAATAATTTTAAATTAGTTCCTATAAAAAAAGGCAAACCCATAGATTTGTAAACAAAGATACTGTATCTAGTGCAATCTTGTAACACCCAAATGTTATAAAATGTTTAATTCCTTGCAATCCCAAGCGCAAACAAAATATTATAAAATAATTTTACAATTGTCATTAGCTGAAAGAGAAACTTGAACCTATGACCTTCCGGATGCTAGTCGGATCTTTACAGCCATCTCAATATCAAAAACCCTCTAGCGATTATGTAAGTTGCGATGAAAAAGCTTTTGCTAGACGTCAATCAAGGCATTTCCATGACATTCTATAGGCACATGCCCTCATAGCTTTGTGCTTTCTGACATTTTTATGAAAACACCCTTTGATTGCCGTCCACCAAAATCTTCTTCATCAGGACAGAAACATTAATTGCTAGAGGGCGCGTGTGATTGAGAATGGCTGCAACCAATGAGCTAAAGGAAAGACTCATGATGAGCATTCATTTACTGCAGAAATATTTTCAAGCAATCAAAATACAATCTAGAGTTTGGAAGAGCACAGTGTGAGTTATTTCATTTAACAAATATCTTAAGCCTTCTTTAGAAGACGTCAAATAAGGTGACCCTGGTGTAACAAGTCTTGAGTTTTCCTTTTTCTCCAGTAGACAATAAAAACAGAAGACAAAGTCCTCCACAGGAGTAGGCTTACCCTGCCTTTGTGTAAATAGCACTTACATGTTTGTTCACGGTTTCAATGAAGTCACTTCGATAGTCAAATTCCATTGAGAAAAGGGGAAAAGAGAGAGGAAAAAGAATTGTTGAATTATAATCAGTCATAATCCCTGCCAAAAGCAGCTGTAGAGACTATTACAAAATACTAGTCAAATCCAACTAGAGTTCTTTCATCAATGCTGCATTCTGATTGATTGGACTACTACTAGGCTATGAGTTATATTCTACTTAGTAACGAAAAGTGCCAGCTTTGAAAACCAAAATAGTAAATTTAACTTTAATAAAGCTAACTTGTTTGCATCTATACACTTGACTGACTAGTTGGATTTGACTAAAACAATTGGCCTCATGGGCTATTGACTCCTAGCCCATTCAGGCTCGTCGAAAATAGTTCTCCACTTTCATTTGAAATAGAAGGTTACCAATAATACAGAAAATAACTTAATATGAA
>NW_022261515.1:27006-38015 GCF_009602425.1 Actinia tenebrosa | reverse complement strand
CAAGCAAACATTAGATAAAGTACCAACTGAAGGTGTTTTCATGACATTAACAGCACACCAGCAGCATAACTAACTGAGCTATCCTCAAAATCTTCACACTGATTGGACTGGGAATATTTGAGAAACCTGAAGGTCATTTTAGGTGATAAACCATTGAGCTGCTTTAAAGCTTCAACTGCCTGTAAAAAAAGTACACTATTAAAGTAACTTGGTCAAAAGTTTCTTGTACAGAAAACAAAAAACATGTTGGGGTTAGAAATAGATTTCATCAGTGCCGTAGCAAGTCAGTACAAGAGTTCGAGTGCCAAGCTCCCTCGTATTGACATGAAACTTCCTGCCAAATTCAAAGGCAGCTCAACCAAATAGGGAGAAAAAAACATTTCTGGCTTTTATTAGTAAGATATGATTGTAGAATGAGTTCACTACATGATTGCTTTCGTTTATGTTTTGGCTTTTCTGGGGGCAAGTTTAAAAAACTGTGAAAAGTACCAAGAGATTACTGTAATTGTTGTGTACTTACATTCAAGAATACTCCAATTGGATACCTTCCACATATAGTGTTTCTATATTTCTTAATGTACTCAGAAAACCCAACAGCATCAAGCTGTTCAATATAGTCCATACCCTGAAAATAACAAAGATAGAAAAAGAACAATATGAAATAAAGGGATTAGAATACCTCAAAAATAAAGTATCTCACTACTAAAAAATTGTTACGAAAACTTTTTTCATCCCTGACTTTCTCATGTAAGGGGTGTGGGGGCAGTAACAGATATAGCAGCCTCTCCACCCACCTACTCCTCCCCCCTAAAAAAGGAATGAAAACTGAGAATGTCAATTGACCTCCGACTGCTTGAATGTAATGTTGTCCCATTTTAGACCATGTGTCATTCCCTAGAGTATCCTTTCTTTGTTTAACGGTTGTGCTCGGTTGCACATGAGAAGACACATGAACTGGATACAACTCAAATAAAGAATCTCATTCTCAAGGGAATGACACATGGTCTGAAATGGGACAACATTATGTCCAAGCTGAGGAGGTCTATTGGTTGTGCTACGCACCATACTGTGAACACTTCCACAGGTTTATGATTAATTTTTGACAAGTTTTTTGACAAGTTTGTGCTCTTAACTATGTATAAAACCAATTAGGTATCAGTGCTTCCCTTTGATGTTTCAATAAGAGTATAATTATTGTTCATCAGTGTAGCGACATTGAAACAGCAATACCTACAGCCTGTAATTGGTTAGTGGTAAAAAGGGCACAACTGAAAATAGTCAAAAAGAAATCATAAACTCGCGGAAGTGTTCACAGTTTGTATGGCATGGAGCTCAGTTACTAAACAAGTATGTCTATAATCTAAAGAATGAGGAGTTGAAACTTTAGAACTCTGACAAGTTCTAATGTATGTATACCCCTTACCTTCTTATCTAAAGCTTCAATTGATTCATTTATCTGCTCATATCTGCTATCACGATAAAAATAATGAAACCTCTTTCCTAATCAGAAAAAATCATAATTATGGATACAGTAATTATGGATATAGATAGAATTGGGTTACTCTATACTGTATGCTGGAATTTAGGATCTGGAATATAACAAAACCCAAAATTGTCAAAAAGTAAAATCCTGTGTTAATCAAGTTATCTCTTATAATTCTTAAATTTGATTGGTTGATCCTGACTTTTCAATTACCACAAATCGTTTTCATACAAAGCTGGCAATGAACACATGATTTTTTATGGCAATAATAATGGCTGCAAAGAAAGAAACGTTTATACATACCCCAATGACAAAAATCTGATGATACAACAAACAAATTATCTGGATTCAGCAAGTATTTACTAAGTAATTTTCCATATTCTCTTTCCTTCTCTGATGAAAGTGAACCAACAAGGATAGGGACAATAGTAAATTTATTTCTTTTGCTAGAAATAAAAGGAAAACCTGGTAAGTACAAAATATGTTATGCCTGAGAGTTTATTTATGATATATTTATGAGTGAGAAACAACAATTGAATACAACTACAACTCATGTAGTCACATTTAAATCTGGCTACACTAATGGTTATAAAGTCTTCACTATTTTTACTATGATATAGCTTACGACATTCTTGAATTAATTTAGCTAAAGTTTTTGAAGAACCTACTGGTAGATATATTATTTTTATGTCATCAAAGTTCTTTTGGTGTGAATTCAAACATGTCAGTATTGGCAAAAATAGGATGTTTGTATGATGGTGTCATTGACTTGTTCTACCCCACTCCCTTGCACACTTTCTTTTGTTTAGTCAATTAGCATCATTATTATAGTGGGAGGAAAAGTGGGGAACCTCAAGAAAAACCCAAGTTCATGGCAAGGAAGAGAACAACATATCAAACAATCTTAACTCACATATGTTGCTCAGCCGGAAATAGAAACTGTGACCCCAGGCAAGAACGATAGCACCAAAGTAGCACGTGACCCATCTCATTAGTGTTATGTAATATATACAGTATGAGTGGCCGTGTTGTATCAGATATACGCCTCGAGTTGTATATAGGATACAACACAGACACAAATACAGTATATTACTTATCAAACGTCTAGGTTAGTTCCTTTGTGTTTCACTAAAATTTTCAAAATTAAAGTGAATCTGGCCAAGAAAATCCAAAATAAAGTTTATGCAAATGAACACAATTTTGTAACATATTTACAACACTCTTCACGGTTATGATTTCTGTTGTGTTTTCCTCATGAATTATTAATGAGTTTGATCAGATAAGTACATAGCTTAGATCTATAACATACCTTTCCATGGCCTTCGCTATATATGGAAGATGTAGTTCTATACTGTGTTCATCTTCGTCTGTTGATCTATTCATTTTTTCAAATAACCCGGTTTCCATTAACTCTTCAGTTACTGTAGATTGAATGAAAAATAAAATGGAAATCATTATAAGCCTTCACAACCAAAAACCAAGGTAAACATTATATAATCCTATTATGGGCATATTGAAAATTTGTATGTAAGGAAAATGGGAACTTTAGAGGAAAGAAATCATTTTACGGAGATTTAATTAAGAACGACTTGAAAATATTGAAAATTTATCATTATTAACAATATTTTGCTGTATGACTACCACTAATTCAAGAAGGAATGCTGAAATTTTAGGATTAATTGGAATGTAAAATAGTAGGTACATATACAACATTATTTTTTTAATATATAGTATAATTGCATTTTTTTATTTAATTTAGACAAGTTTGATGTAAATCATTCCATGAAAATTCATTCCTTAGTTTTTGAAACAGAATCGAATTAACAGGTGGCTAATTTATATACTAAGTGTAAATACATATTACCATACATAGATAGATATTGTTGCTTTGCAATTATTTCCAAAACAAAATTTTGCAATTATTTCCAAACCAAAATTTTGCAAGGAGTATATCACAATAAATACATACTGTACATCTAATCCTACATTGACCTTTCATAGGCTTACCTTCCTTATCTACTTCTAAATTATACAAAGGAGTATTGTAAAAAGAGCTCCCAGTCAATGCACATCCAGTCAAGAGGACATGATGAGATGGTCCAAGAATGAAAACACGTTTTCTGAAATATGCAAATACATAGAAAAAATACTAAGCTCTATTAAGCTTGTTCGTGGAGCTTATGGTCTGAAAAATACGTTTTGATATCATTACAAATCATGGGGGAGAGGGGATAATGTTGTAGACAGCAGCTAAAATTCGAAAAACTTTTATAATGAATCACCAATGAATTCAGATGACAACAGACATTGGTATTCTAAACAGTTTAAACTAATATCCCTAATATCTTGATATACCAACAAGATATACATGTAAATACAAGTTAGTAAATACATCAAACATGAATAAAATGAATCATCACTGGCTAAGCAGGCACAATGAGTAGTACCAAAGGAGGCATAATGATTCGGTCTGTTTTGATGTATTAGTCTGCTTACACTGTTGTAGGATCTACTTGTTTATAAGCGTACGCCCCACAAGCTCCACAATAACTATAGCCCGCATGCCTGGAAAATACGAAAAAGAAAAATTGTTGAAAAAATGAAAACTATAAATAAGAATGACAAAATTGGAAGGAGACCACAAAACAACAAAGGAACTCACGGAGCAATGATGGCTCTGGCTGGACGATACACGGTATTAACGGTAGAAAGCCAACCATCAAGCTGGTTATTTAATTCTCGAGCTGATATAACAAACAGAAAGATCAATGACTTTTTAAAACGGGAGTATCAAAAATAGAAAAAAGTTCTATCACTGAGAACTTTGCTCGATGAGGAACAAAGCAAGAAGAATATATGGTAAAGGTCTTTGTCTTAAGTACCGTTTGATGAATACCAGCTCCCCGCATGTTTAGCCTTACGAACAGACATTTCACTTGACTGGGAACACGAAAATGGGCAAAACTGATACGTGATGGCTAGGATAAAAAAAACTAGAAATGTTTAGAAGAGGTTCGCGTGCCAAAACTGTAAAAAGATTTTTGTTTCACACWGTGACCGTGAGAGGACTGGGGCGAGAAACAAGAATACCCTGAGCATGAACAATAGGGAGAAAACGCTGGTCGATAAAATTACGTAACAATGAAAAAAATGGAAACAATTACGTGACTGTTAATTACGGAGCCCTGGAAGGGAGATCGTATCATCACTCTATAATCCCATATGAGCAGCTCTTTGTATTATTTTCAAATTCTCTTTCTAATTGGATCATTTCCATTCGCATTCTTTCGAGGGAAAACTATGACTTATGAAATTAGTCTAGTATAGTTTGGGATGATATAATTAATCCGCAATAGGACTACGTGTATTGAATTCAAAAAATTCCTCTGACTGCCAAATTGGACTCGGGCTATCGGCCTCTTCCAATTTTGTCAGTCCTCGGAATTTTTTTCCTCTAATTATTTCCAAATTGTACAGCATGTATCGTAATTACACACCTATTTTCAAAATGACGCGTCCTGTGTAGTTTTCATATGAAAGTATTTCTTGTGTTTTGGCTGCCGTCAATCAAACTTCGGACGATTTGTTTTCATTCAAAAAAGCCCAAAATGATCTTAAAGTTTCAACCGTTTGAATTTTACAGAAAGAAAGACAAGTTTGCTTCGTTTAAGAATTTACAAAGCAAGGATTTCGCAAGAGCAAGCTGTTTTCATGTTTGATTGACGGCAGCCAAAAGCAGAAAACAAAACAAATCGTGAACAGCGCCGGTGGCGCATTTTTGAAAATAGGTGTAATTTACATAGTCTTACATACCTGATGAAGGGCGCAGCATCTCGATCGAAACTTCGAAATGAAATAAGATCTAAAAACAATCTATAAATAATAATCAGAGACAACCCACTTGTCGTTATATACAAACTGATAACTGATACCTTTCGAGAGAAAAAAAGAAGTACAAAGAAGTACAAATATTTTGAGTTTCAATTAACAAGTTGTTGCTTTGTTTTGGGTTGTTTGATTATTTTACTCCTTTACAGAGACTCTGACTCTGACTCTGACTCTGACTCTGACTCTGACTCTGACTCTGACTTTGACTCTGACTCCTTTACAAACTACGTGGCTGCATCTGGAGGGCGTTGGGGCGTGGGACCCGTCATCATCTGTTAGTATTGCGCATGCGTAAATTTGCTTTTATTGCTGTTTTATGCGCATTAATGTTATCTCGATAGATTACGACTGCGGATTTTTCACTCTAACTCAACCTCACAACAATAAACAACTGAAGCTACAAGCGATGGTATTTCTTAATTCCAATAGTAATACATGAGGCTACTTGCTAACGCTGTCATATATAATGGTAAGTTTGGCCCAAAACCATTTCAGTCACTGAAAATTTCACGGGTTAAAAGAATACGCTGATGTACGAACCAGCCAGACAGGCTTACTAAGTTTAACGCGTTTCATCTTGTATCATTAAAATTACGTCAAAAAATCCGTTTCTGAACTGATGCGTGAAATAAAAACAAATTATTACATGTTAAGACTGGTATTTTTATTCAGATACTCGCCTTCCATATTACTCACTCGCTAGCGGACTCGCTCGTTCTTGATATGATATTTAAACTCGTGAATAAAAACGATATCAAGCTCTTAACATGTGACAATCTCTATTTAATCCGTGGAATGAGTAAAGTCAATCAAATGGACACAAAAGAAAACAATGGATTTTTAGGGCCTTTTATAATGTCTGTTAGTCTAACATCGATTTCACAGGTTTTGTGACTTCACTCTAATGATTCCCAGTCAAGGTTGAACATGAGAACTGATATAGTAAATCGTGTATGCGTACAACAGGGGAGAACGTTTCCTCATGCATAAGGCTAATTTTGTTTAGCTATGCACATGCAAATACTGTACTCACTTTGTGAATTTAACGTGTTTTATTTTCGAACTCTTAAAACAAAAGTGATAACTTATTTTCCCGTGGAATATAGTATTCTTTGTTTAACATAACACCTTATTGACCGTACTTATGATGGCGTAGGATAGATAGATCTTTCGTCTTTTACCGCCATGCTAAGCAACAGGTTTTAATTAATTCTTTTGCTATATGTTCTAAGTTTTGAAAATATTATTTTGCTACATTAACTACAATAGCAAAAGAAAACTATCATATTGGTAATACTGAAACATCCATTGTACATTGTGCATGCTGAACAAAATGCTACATTTTTGTGCTTTAAGTAAAAGTTACTACATTACACGGGAAAATAACATTAACCTTTTGTTTTAGGGAGGAGTTCGATTATACTATAAGGGAAAAACAACTATTTAGCATATTTAAAGTCGCGAAGTGCTCGTTAATTTGCATGTCTACGGCTTATAATGGCTCATAGAAAACAGGTCTAAAATCAAGTCCATCCTCGACTTGGAAGCCGGCATCAAGATTGATTCACTGAAGGGAATTCAGTTCTACATTCAAAATTTCAACTAAAAATAGCCAGTCCCGTACGCTTCTTGTAATCATTTTATATATATTTTATAGACCCCTTGCATATGTATTCAAAGCAGCTTCATCTGGGGGACAAAACAAAAGAATTCCAATCTCCTAAAAATTGGAACCTATTATTTTGTCCGCCAGATTGAGCTGCATTCCAAAGTGCTGCAAGGGGTCTATCTATACCTTTCTTAGTCAGCATTACATGCATATTGATGGTWTCCGTATTCATGTCCGTGTCTTCTCCGTTTTCCCATTGCAGACCACGTGTCATTCTCTYGAGAATAARATTCTTTCTTTCGTTCGTATCCATATTCATGTGTCTTCTCATGCACAACCCGGCGTTCAACAAAGAAATGATACTCTAGGGAATGACATGTAGTCTGAAATGGRATTAAAAACATTTCAGCTGATCTGAAATAGAGACGTAGAACTGATGTCACTGTAAAACTGATGTGTCATAAAACCAGCGAAACTAATAATAACATATCGGCCACCGCAATACAAAATATAAAACTCATTTTTTTCCTCCGTCATTGTTATCAAAAGCATACTACTAAGGTTTTTTTATTTTTTTATTTTTTATTTGGTGATCTGCAAATCTGTGATTTCAAGAGGAAAAGTGATACCTCAGTTTTGCAAGGTTTCTTGATTCTGGTTAGTTTAAATGTTTTCTCAGATCAGCTGGTTACGCCTAAGGTAAAGAGGTGTTTTATTCAAACCAGTGTTGTAAGTCATGTTCCTATAACCACACTCCTAAATTATCACCATAGCGTGAAGCGAAGAACGTAGTTATGGATTCTTTAATAGGCCTTTCCGGCTTGGACGTACTGTTTTCACATTTCAGACCTTCATGTTATTCCCTAGAGTATCATTTCTTTGTTCAACAGTTGCACATGAGAAGGCAAATGAATATGGATACAGCTCAAACAAAGAATTTTCATTCTTAGGGGAAAGACACGTGGTCTGAAGTGGGCATTTTAATAACTCTTTGGATAGCTTGTAAACGCGCTTCCTAGCTCCGAAGATTCTTTTGAAATAATAGGCTATGGCACGTAACTCAATATTTTCAGATTGATTCTACATGAAGTAATTGCGTAGCATTGTGTTCACGCGGAAACAAAACCATTTTGACACGTAAGGCTAGTCAGTTAGTCAGTGCAGAACAATGGTTATTCCCCCGGAGGTACCGGGGATGCTTGTAGGAAATTTTCAAAAAGACCCCTAAAAGATACCGGAAGTCTTTAAAAACGGGCGTGGCTGAATGATTTTAAACCCCTAAGGGATACCACAACAAATAATATTAAATTAAAATAAATGCAAAGATAAAATGGTCTTCAAAAGCAAAGGCTATCTAATGTACGAAAGCATTTTTTAGAATCACCAAGCCACAAGACCAAAGTCATTTGCCATCTCGATGCGGTGCGCTTCTCTCCTTTTCCGACTCCCTAAGAGATACCAGAAAATGCTGATTTTCAAAAATTCGCATTTAACACCCTAAAAAAAATACCAAATCGCGAATTTTTACCCCTAAAAGATACGACGAGCATCCCCGGTACTTTTTTCCCGGAGTCCCCCCCCCCCCCGGGGGTTATTCAAATTGGTCTCCATTTCAATTCAGTCGAGATTTCAATTCGATGTATTCGGTTTGAATTCATTTGCATTAGAGAGATACATTTACGTATGTACTATCTGCAAACCCAAACCCCAGTACAGTCATACAAACATTTGTAAATTTACGGATCGTACTCAAGATTAAGCAATTCCCTAATCGCATCAGTTTCTCTTTGTTGACAGGGGAATACTGATAACGTTATTTCTCGTCGTGGGCCGCCGTTCATAAATACTGCAAACAAGTCCTTCAGTAGCTCAATAAAACCTACATCACGATTGCTCACCTGGTATTGGTCAGCCTGTGGCGTTTGTCTTATTTTATATCTGTCACTATATTTGTATTCTCTGSCTAAAAATTACAACTTTACACCCCTACCACCACCGACAGAATCAACTGAGTTGTTGTACCAAAGAATACTTCAGAATAAACTCCAAACAAAAGAGCAATTATTTCATCAACTTGAGCAAGGTTTTAGGAATCAATGGTGCCGACAGAGAAAGACGCGGGTCAACTGGGAACAAGTAATGCGACCGTGTTCGGATAATATGGCCTGGGGTCAAGTGAAGCCAGGATGGGACAAAAGCCAACGAACAAGTGYATCAATGAGTACCATCTATTATCAGGATATTCGTCCAGCCAGAGAGTTTAGTAGGATATTCATTCAATCRAGAACAAAGGATGGTCAAATCAAACGGATTGGTGGGGATTCTTGGAGAGTATATCTACGTGGRCCGTCATCCATTGCTRCCACTGTGTTTGATCATAATAATGGCACATACGAAGCTCTGTTTCTCGTTATGGAACCAGGGACGTACAAACTAAAAGTCATTCTTGATTWTAGCTTATGTGATGGGTTTAGGGATCCTCCCATCGATTGGTTTATCAAAGGTATGACAGAAATCTACGAGATMTTGTCAGTATGAGCCTCGCTTTCATGACGCGGTGAAATAATTAATAATAAAATGCTATATTGAAGGTCACGGCCAGTTCATCACAGGGAAGGATCAAGCAATAATAATCTGAGAGGGGGGAAGGGGTGGAGCGGAATGAAAAGGTCTTCATTAGACGAATCTCAGTGCTTAGTGACTAGGCTAAACAAATCCAGAAGATGTTGTGCCCCAAGAAAATTCTTAAGACTGGTTTCCAGACATGTTATTTTCTGCGTTCTGCGGATATGTTGGACAAAATAAGATAAAAAWATAATGTCTTAAACCAAAAAAGAGGTAGAGCCGAGTTGCAGCACCATCCGATGGCCCCTCCCCCCTGCCCCCTTCCTAAATCCACCCCTGTTGGTCATGAATTGTTCTTATGAATTGTTCTTATCGTGACTTCAGAATTAAAGGCAACGCAAAGGGAGTTGTTCCTTTACCTTTTCTCGATCAATTAAAGCTAATGACCTCATTTTCATAATAGATACCAATCTCTTGCTCTTCTTTTAAGATATGAATAGGGCTTGGAACTAGGGGATAATAACGCTTTTTATGCCAACTTGAAAAATTTTCTTTATTTACCCGAGTTGCGCTCGACATGCATCAATGTCGATAAACTTAGAAAAAGTATCAAATTAAGCTGATCCTCGCAGTAATACCAAGCAACTTCTGCAGCTGCAAGTTGAAATAAGATGCATAAGTTGCTTGGTATTGCTTGGAGGATCAGCTTAATAGACGTCTACGGCTTTGACGTAATGTTTTCCCATTTCAGACCACATGTCATTCCCTAGAGTATCATTTCTCTGTTTAAGGTTTGCACTCCGTTGCACATGAGAAAACACATGAATATGGATACAGCTCAAACAAAGAATCTTATTTTCAAGGGAATGACACGTGGTCTGAAATGGGAAAACATTACCCCAAGCCGAAGAGGTACGTCTATTTGATACATTACAACCGCAATACAAATGTGTATTTCATATATATTCTCATACACATATTTTAAAAAGTGGGAAGGCGGTTGAAAAAAAAAAAAAATCAAATCGTCCAATCCAAATAAAAGGGCCGTTGACTGATGGTGCTAGTTTGATGATTTCAGGCAATCATCACGGAAAGGAGCAAGAGGAGGGGATGTTAGGCTATTTAGATGATTACCTACATGAAACAATAGACGGACAGCTGTCTATCAGCATAACTAAAACCCGAATAGCCACGCCTATTGAAGGTAAGTATAATGATTATAGGTAAAGGGGAAGAAAATAGATGGATCTTTGGCAAACGTGAAAATGCAATAATGGATTGTAAGGAAGCAGACTTTGGCCTGATGAATAGGACACAGACACGGTCATTATAACGAGCTTCCTCTTTAAATACAAATCAGTTTTTACTCTTCACACAAATGTTTCTGGCTAGTCATTAATGTGCGAGAGAGGAAAGCGGTCTCGTTTACATAATAATAATAATAATAATAATAATAATAATAAT